>WJFB01001829.1:0-25505 GCA_009870185.1 Pygmarrhopalites habei
GATCCCTACAAAAATTTCCCGGTGACATTAGAACCCAAATTAAAAGCCTGGACAATGTGTACAGGGTCAGAACAACTGAAGAGATGGTTCCCCGCCGAAGGCGGGGAAACCACCTCGTATTATCATATGCTAATACATTTCCATCGTGCGTGCTTCTCTCTCCCTCTCCTTATCTCAGTCGTAATCGAGAGAAGAAGTAAAAAAGATGAATTGTATTATGTCACTCTTCTTCTAACGTGTGCATGTGTGTGTCTTGCTCTTTTTTATGTTTTACATTCGAATGTGTGCTCCAAATGATGTATGTACTAGTAACACACACACACACACACAAAGCAGGATGATCAAAAATATTCACGTTACAAGCAAACGGAAATCTATGCTCCTGATTAAGCCTGAGTCTTTTTCTCTTTATAGAGGGTATACAAAAGTCTCTTTATATCACTGAGTAAACCACAGAATGTCATTAAAATGATTGAAACCTTTTGTCAGGCACATTGTCCAGAGATAGGTGTATGTTTACATGTACATATAATCCGTAGTGTGTTCGTGTGTGTGTGAAACCAGAGATACACCCACGCCAGCACTTTTCTTTTTTCTTTTGATTGTAATCAATGAACGAGAGTGTAATCATAGTGTCCCAGGATTCGTTTCCCTCCGGAACCCACACACACAAACGCACACACAACACACCACACGACGCACAAAGTAGTCAAAGTAGAAAGCTACTAAATGTTATGAATGGGGACAACTTTTTTCCTCCTCCTCTTCTTTTTACCACTCCATTTTAGATGTAATTAACTTGTTTTAATACTTACGCTTACGTTCTTCTATTTGAGTCAATGAAAACAACTCTGGAGTGTACAACACGAGAGGAGGAGGAAGAGAGTTTGCAACTAACAGGAGAAATTTACTCCTATCCCTCTCACGCCATACCTGTACTTGGTAGAGTTTATTTATATGGAGAAAAGACCACACATTCCATTCTAAATGTCAACCGCTCGACCTCCTCCCTCCTCCTCTTCCCATCCTCCGTCTATTAACTCCGTATCAAAACCGAAGTCTATATATAATTCCACCGTAAAAATGTAATACGCATTTGGAAAGAAAACAATTTTTTGAGAATGTCTATTATGAAAAATGAGCAATCCAATTTTTTAGGTCAGAGAGAGAGAGACAGAGAAGATCCTTTAATTAATTTGAACAAGTGGGTGAAACTTGTTCCAAGCTTCAGTTGTCTCTTTAGTACACAGACAAATGTGGAAGGGTGGGTGTGTCACAATCAGACAGAAAAGGAGGAGGAGAAAGAATGAAGGAGCACTTAGACAAAGCCTTGAGTAAATTAAATTGGAAAATATATTATACGCATACGGAAAAAAGGATGAGAAGAGGGAAAAAAATTTACCCCCAAGAAACTCCCTCGTATAAATTCCCTCTGTGACATGATGAATCTACAGAGAGAGAGAAGAGGAAGAAAGCCCGATAAAATGACCCCCTCCTTCTCCTCCTTTTTCTGTGTACTCCAAAACGTTCTCTACATATGAATATGAGTTTTCTCTCACTCTACGCGTGTACGAGTGTATGTGTAAATTTCTTTCTATAAAAACGTATTGTTAATGGTGGAAGTGGTGCTTTCACCAACTCTTTGTTCGAGTCTGACGCTCGATGAAAATTATGAAAGAAAGTCTTAAACATGTCTTTTTTTCTACTCTCACGAACACACATTGACACACACACCTCCTCCTCCTCCACTCTCTCTCTATCCTTGCACTCACTTGGAATGACAAGTTGTGTTTATACATTTATCCGAATCCTTTGTTATATTACACAATTCTTCACTGTACAATTCTCAACTCATTTGTATTGATCCTTTTTGGCACACACAACACGTTGCCAGGCTTTTGCCGTATGTGTTAAATGTTGTGTCGTCTTACCTCACTACTCCACATTCGTTCCTTACGTAAGAGAAGTCAAAGGAAGAAAAAGAGAATTTTTTTTCCGGTTTTGTTTTTTTGGATGTATACCAACAATGCAATGTGGGTTGCCTCTTCTCCTCCCGTTTCAGCCCAGCCTAAACTCTTCTGTAACCGTACATGTGACGACTACCTAGGCTATTGTACTTTTTACCTTGATGGTCGTGCCAAAACTGTATGATTAACATAACGCCCACTCTCCCAACATTCATCACACACAAAATACAATATCCACAGAGAGAGAGAGAGAGAGAAGGAGAGACCGAGGAAAGGGGAAAAATTGAAAGACAAGGGAAGGTGCGTCCATACATGAGAGTAAAAGTTTTTTTCCCCTTTCTCTTCTCGTTCTCGGACCGGATTTTGTTTGCTCAGCAAATGGCTTGGGAAATTATAGAAGGGCTTTTCCCCAGCTTTTAAGACAATCAAGTAAAAGAGTGAGGAAGAGGGAGGGAAGGAGAGTGTATGTTTTTATCATAAAAAATTGTCCATTAGGCAAACAATAGTCTATGTCTATATATCTATCCTACAATTGTATTCACATTACTCAAGTTTTATATTAAAAAAAACTGTGTGTGCATATCCATATTATCTCATCCATCTGCTTATCTTAATAGCAGAATGACTAGGTTAGGCCTACTTTTATGATAGTCTATATACCGAAAAAAATGAATGCAAAGTGACTAGTAGACACTTTTCATTACAATATATCGTCCGTCTGTACAGAGTACAGACACACACATAATGCAATGCACTACTGTGACACACAAATGTATTGTATTATAAAAGTACCAATAAATTACTTTTTATATTTATAAAAGTGTACTTGGGGTAACGCACTAAAAAAATATGGTGTATTCTAAGAGAGAGAGAAGTGTACACACACACACACACACTCTATAACAAAATCTATTCTAGAAAAGATAAAATCTTCAAAAATAAAGTGTACAGTGGGTAGTTGTGGTATGTACTTCACAATTGGATCCATAATTCACCAATTTTCCAGTTTTCGTTCCACACTCTGACATAATACAATTACGTGTGTGTAACGTGTGATTGTGAATGGCACATTAAATGATCCCTTCTTTTATCCTGACCACATGCTCACTCCTATATAAAGCTTTCCCTTACATTTGTATGTAACATTCTATTATTATTACATAATCTCAGTCTATTTATTCAAAAATAAATTAGCAATTCTTCCTCTCTTTAGTGAATACACAAATTACAGATAAAGTTATGGATAAACTAGGGAAAGCGAGTCTCGCTTAGCGAGATGTGTGTGTGAATTTCATTAGTCCTCCTCCTTCTTCTCATCCTCTTTTCTCTTTCCTCAAGGCCACTCCACCTTGACTTTCCACTTCTTCCTCAGCTGTTTTTACTTTTTCCCATTTTATTTTGTTTTCCCTTCTCCTCCTTCCTCCCTCCCTCCTTATTTTATTATGACATCATCCTGTACTGTGTGATGCGCCAACACACACACATACACACACGCAGTCTAGACAAAAATTTCCCTTCTGTTGAGAACATGTTGAAAAACAAAGTTTTTTTTTGTTTGAAAAAAAACTGACGGAGACAAAAGAAAAATGAGAAATTATGTCTGCACTCTGATTTTTTCGTTCACCCTGCCTCATTCTCTTTCATGGCATTCTTTTTCCACCCTCTCTCTCTCTTCTTTCTCGGTTTTGCTATTCTGATTCGTTGTGTGTGTGGACGGTGATTTGATTAAATTGTAAAAGTACAAAGACAAAGTAGATTGAGAGAGAGCTGGAGGCTAAATTTGCATGTTGAATTTCACCATCTCTCTTTGTGGATGCCTTTGCCTCTCTCTCTTTTCTACATTTGCATCTTTAATCTGTATTATGTATGCCTCAAAACCTGGTGGTGAGCATATGGACGGAGTGGAAGTATGCACTAAAGAAAACTATGATGCTTCATCCCCTTCTGCATCTCATCCTCTTCAACCGACCGAGAGAGAGAGAGAGAGATGAGTTGAAAGAGAGAGATAGAGCAGGGGAACGTAAAATGGGATAGACGTGTAACTGTGTGACTTTGACATATATTTTGTAAGTCAAGTGAAGAGTTCTTCTCTTTATACATGTATATAATGTGTACATGTACACGTTAGCCAAATGCGGGGCTGGCAGGGACTTGCAAGTCAAATATTGTTCCATAGGTTAGGAAAGACAGAGAAGGGAATTTGCGATAAGTTGAACAAAATTTTTCTTAGCTTTGATTTGCTGTTTTCAATGCACCATTTCCACCAAAATCCTCGCACAGGGAATATGAAAAGCCCAAATTTACTCTGTGGAGTAACATTACAGGAATAAAAGTAAAAAGACTCAGCTGGGGCCTGAGATCGAGTAGAGAGCAACACACACACACGGGAGAGAGAAAGAGAGAGAGAGAGAAAAAAAAGCTCGTAAAGTTGAATGAATGTGAAAACTCTCAAAGTCTCAAAAGCGTTTTCATGGGAAGTCTTTTGTGTGAATTTGGATTTTATTCAATTTTAGTTTCTAGTGGATAGGTTGTGTGTGTGTGTGTGAGAGAGAGAGAGTTTGGAGAGAGAGATATACTTATTTAAAATTTTGAGAGAAACAAGATGAATACACACTTTAAATGTCAAACAAATTTGAGTAAACCACAAACTCAGATAGTAATCTCATGTTATACCCACACACACGCACACACAGATTGTGGTAGCAAAGTGTGTGTGTGTGTTGGGGGAGAGAGAGGAGGAAAAAAGTAAATGAATTCTATATGGATTGTCAGATAAAAGATTAACAGACGCATTAAACTTGTGAGTGTGTGTGCATCTCTGTTGCATAACTAAATATACATAATGTGAGAGTGTGTGTGTGTATCCTGTACAATTCTCTCTCTTTCTGCTTTGGTTTTCATTTGCCAATAGATTTTGCTCAACTCATTTGCATGTGTGAAACCGACTGTCAACTTCTCCGAAGAGGAACGAGACACACACACGTGCAACAACTTTTCCAAGGGAAAGTCAAATCTATTATTGGAATGCTAGCTGAATATAAACTCTTCTCTTTTTTTATATTTTTCAATTACAATTTTGTCATTCCCTTCACGTGGTCTTGTAATCATGCAGTAGTTTCAACTTTTCCTCATTACTCCTTCGGAAACTGTATAAAATGTAGTCACACACACACACGAGGGGTACTACCTTATGTTTCTATCGTCTCATCTACAGTCAAGTCTCATTTATTTTGATCCTGTCCTCTTCTAAGCCTTCTTTATCTTTGTACAGGGTGTACTTATACATCTCTCTCATTGTCCCCTCCCCAACTCTCGCACAATTTGAACAAATCTTGTGGCAACAAGATTTGTTCTCTCAACTAACCACTTAAAAGAACTCTCGAGCAGATAAACAACTCGTCTGTTCTCTCTCTCTTTTTTCCTCCTCCATTTCTGCACAAAATATAATTTTCCATTATGAAATGAATTTTGTATGCATGTAAATTATATTTTGTATAAATCCTCCTTTGTACTTCACTACTTTTCGTGTTATTTGTGTCGCTGGAGTATAAATTTTACCTTACTAACCCACAGATTGAAATCCAAGGTCTTAATTAAAATTAAGGTAATGCCAATTAACTGAGTGTGTAAGTGTGGAAGCACAAGTATGAGACTGTGTAAACAGTGAGTCAAATTAATGGCTTTTTCCATTGTACTCTCCACACACAATAGCTATTCATTATGGAAGTGTGGATCCTGAACTTCCTCAAGCTTTCCTTCGTTTTAGCTCACGCTCGTGTGTGTGTCGTCTGTGAGTATTTACCATGTGCACATTGCAGAGTTGCAGTGTGTATACACACACACACACCACGTTCGTCGTCAGAATAGACGACCTTGCCAGCAGATTTTCGATATGATGTCCCATTACAATTTGTGTACTTTACTTCCGTTGAGTCGCACGTCTCCCTCCCCGGCCCCCCCCCCTCCTTTTCATATTTCACTTTTGCAGTGAGAAAGAAGTGTGAAAAGAGAGTCAGACTAAGAGGATACCCTTATGGAATCTTGGCATTATGGATAATTTAATAACCACCATTTTATACACACATTGTGCACACGATATATAATGGGTAGTTATACGTAGTGTATCAAATGACGAAGAATGGGCAACACTTTACCCCACTCCTCTCTCTCTCTTTTTTGAAGGGAAGAATGAACATTACCGTCACTGTGTAGACTTACTAAATTGATAGCCTTATCACTCAAACAGTTTCCCAACCATAAAAAATTTTGTTGGCAAAAGGAAAAGATGAAGAGAGAAAAAAAATTCTAGATTTCAATTATGTCTCGTGTTTCCCTTCTGTGTACTGAGAGTGTGTGTGTGTGTGTGTGTGTGCTGTTGTGTGAGACAGGGTAAATTCATCATCTCTTCTTGACGTCTTCTTGAAGACGGGGGACGGTGAGGCGGTTGAGGAGAATCACAAAATTTACATCTGTCTCCCTGTGTCAGAGTTACGTATAAAAGTCAGAGTCAAGTTTTGACGCTCCACGGAGGATGGAATGGAAATTGAGATTTCACAATTGAATTGAATTGTGAAAACCCTTTCCAATTTTTTTTCTCTCCACAATTTTGAATCGAGTAAAGTGTAATTTGAGTTAACCTTGTCTGTAAGAAATATTACAGAGTGTAAATAATGAGGAAGAATGTGATTTAAAATATTAAAAAAATATTACTAGAATAGCTTGAATGGTGGAAAAAATTCTGCTGCACATTTTTACTTTCCAGCAAAAGAAGGAATAAGATGAAAATGAGGAAGTCGCAAAAGACGATTATCAACAATTACAATCTTTGGACTTGTTATTGTAGCATGACACACAATGACACACACACACACACATATTGTATGTTACAAGTGGCCGTGTAAAATTTCCATTGAGGGGAAAAAAGGCTTGGGAACTTCATTTCTCATTTACATAGTAAATAATTGTTTTGATACTCTTGAGTGTACACATAATAAATGAGGGAGATAAAAAGTTGAGCTTATGCACACCTGTATCATTGTAAATAAAATGGGAATTCAAAATAATGAACTTTTTCAAATCTGCAGTAAAATACATACAGAATGGTACACATTACAATACATTTTATCTCAGGTGGAAACTTCTGTTGAATGACTTTTGAGAAAATAAAAAAAGGATAAATTGGAAGGACACTTGTTGGACTCTGTCCAGTAAAAAGTACTTTTGTCCCATACTTTGTAGTTTGTACCCTTCAAAAAATTGAGTGCAACGGATATTCACTTCACACACACACGCACACACAATGATGAACAAATGAATCACTTTTTTTCCTGCACATTATCATTCTGTTAAATTAGCCAGACAACATGTCAAAGTTGTTCCCCTCCCTCTCTCTCTCTTTCTCTCTTTTCAGTAATGAAAATGATTTTCAAAAAAATGATGCCAAGTTTTTCATACTTGTTTCCTCTGACACACACACAGTTCATCCGTTTGTGTGTGTGTAGTATTATAGTCATAGCATGGATTCCACAGACACAGTCTCACTCTCTATTCACAATTGTATGACAGTCGTAATAATGGAGAATGAATTGGATTTTGTTATACTTTTAATAATCTATATTTGGTATAATAGAATGGTATTAATGGCACTTGTATTTTAATGGTTTACTTTATTTATGCTCCGAGTCGTAGTAAAATTTCCAATAACAGAAATAAAGGAGTGTACATAAAAGGAGTTGAACAACCTCTTTACTCAACACAATATCTTATTACCCTCCCTCCGACACAAGGAAAGTGACGTATAGAGTCTATCATTTTGATGGTGTATAGACATAGACACACATAGGGAACAGACAGTTTTCTACATCCCGGGCTCTCCTCCTTCACTACTAAAAATTAAGTCAATGAGCTGAAGGACGATGTGTTTGTGCGTCTATCCAACATTACAATAATAATAGGTAGTTACCCTCCTCCACTCATATCCTCATAACCCTTTTATCCACGATTAAAATCCAGATATAAATTAAATCTATTAATAAATTACAATGAGGGTACAGCTCAACCATGTGGAAAAGCACAAGACAATCTCTTCCCGGAGGGAACTATTTATTTCTCTTATTGTGTGTCTTTCTACACTGTTCTGATTTTGGGCCAACCTGGTAATTTCACTTGAATTTGTATTTCTAACTACTGATATTTCATACGTACAACTCATCCAAGACTGCCTCTTCTTCCTCTAAGAGGAAGAGGCCCGAATAATTTCCGATCATTTGTTACATTTTGACAGTGGCAAACTGGAAAGAAATCTCTTTTTCTCCCTAATAACCAATTAACCTCCACATTTTGTCCTTGCAAAAAAACATTGTACAAATTGTACAATATTTCCTAGTACCATCACAACTACACATTTCATTTTCAAGTTTAACTGGGGAACATTTTCAAAGTCAAGAGGTTCAACGATTTCAAACTTTTGATGAGTTGTCAAGAGAAAGGATTGTGCCAAGAAGTTGTAAGTATTCTCAACAACAACCACAACTACAGCTAAAATAAGGAGGGAAAGCAATCGATTATGTAAGATCCTCTTCTCTTGTTTACTGTTCCTGTTTCTAGTAAGTTTATTTCTGGTGTATTTCTTGTTACATTTAAAATTGGAATTACTTTTGTAGGTTTTCTTACCACTCAAATATGCAATCATTAGAATGGATAAACTTGTACCTCTTTATACAGGTATGTGTGTAGTTCAATAATGATATGCATTATGCACAGGAGTTTTCAAATTCAAGTTTTCTCAAACAAATGTATGAGAAAGTAAACGTGTTCGCAAAAAGATGGGTAGGTCGTTTTAAAATATTCAATTCCAAAACAAATATTGTTCAAAGGATCGAAGAATAACAATAATTTTGAAATTCCCCATCCATTCCACATTACAATTTTACTACAGTAATTACATGAGAGTAGTACTACATTGTTCATAAATATGTGGCCTTCCATTCCATCAATACTTTATGTACTACAACAAGAAAAAGCCTGGAATTTATTTATAACTACTTTTTTTTTTTAAAAAAAAAGAGTTGGCCTTGAATTGAGAAAGACAAACTCTGTGTTCCAAGAGGAAATCTACAAAAAAATAAATAAAATACCAGCACACTTTTTATTACTCATATTTTCCAATCGAACTATCGAATTTCAGGAGGAGGAGGAAAGAGGAGAAGATCTTACGACACAGGAAACAAATGCAAGCACATGCCCTTCCCTAAAAAGAAGTTTTGCAACCGTGTATATCCATTTTATTGCACTATTCAGACACTACAATACCTAATGAACAACAGCAAACTCATTTTACAACCTTCCTGTTTACCTGTGAGGGCTCAATCACCCCTACTGCTATGTATGTGTGCTAAATTTACTACACACATTTAAAAACATGGGATACACATCTATATGTAGTGATCAATTTTCTTCCCTTTCATTCCATCCTGCCTCGACACGACAATTTCTTTTGAAATCTAATTTACTCTTCCCACTCCCCACTAAAAGACAAGGAAGAGAACATTGTCCCATCCAACACTTTTATTGATTCAATTTAAATTAAGCAGTACCTCCTCCTCCTCTCTTGAATCTTCCTATAATCCATCCTGTCATCCTGACTCGACGCTCGATAATTAAGTACAATCCCATCCAGTCCTATTAACAGTATGCAGTAAGGAGAAAGCTTGGCAGACTCAAGGGTAGTCCAATCCTTATCACGTGAGAAAATCCGACACAAATTAGTCGGCGAAAACACTACTCTGCTACAATTCCTACTACAACATAAATAGTGCAAATTGTACAAAATGAAAGCGACTTTAATGTAGGGAGAAAGTCCATCCTTCTAAGATGATAATGATCAATGTTAGTGTGCACTGCATAGTCCTGGAAGCCAGTTAGAGGGAAGCTGGAAAGCTGGAGACAAGAGTCCACAGAAAGAAGATCCCTTCATAAAAAATTCCAAGTCAATTTTTAGGTCCAATCGATTTCATTTCGACTAAAAGTCCTTGTCCTTCTTCTCCTCGGAATGGAATGTAGTGCTGGATGTGATGGAACTCCGTTTAACTATCAACGTCAAATATTCAAGGATATGTTCCTTGTCAATATATAGACACACACACACAAACACACGCCTCACCAGCCCAACGGAACACCATTCCCTGTTTTCCCTTAATTTTGATGGGATTCATGCATCTGTGTGTAACATTGGCCGTGTATATTTTTTTTGATTTTTCATGAACCTTCGAAAAATAAAGCTGCTCTCTACTTTTTTCCTTGGCTCTTTCCATCTTCCCTCTTCCATGCAATGCAAGGAGTAGAGAATTAAGATATATACGATCTTCACAGTGTACATAGAGAGGAGGAGGAGGAAAAGGGAATGGATGTGGGAGCCAAAGAATTTGAACGTTGTGACGTTAGTCCTAGCTAAAGGGTATAGGTAAACTACCTACCCTACCCTAATATTCCATTCCGAGTTCTCTCTCTTCACTCTCCCTCGGAGAGAGAGAGAGTGTGTGTGTGTGTGCAGATTGGGATTGAGAGGAAGAATCAGGGCAGAAAGAAAGAGGGGGAGGAGGAAAGAGGAGAAGGGATGTCCATAGAAAATTCTTGAGGAATGGGCATTTAAATTTTATGTAGAATAGAATTCCAAAAAGCAGGAGTTATTCAATGAGAGAATGGAATTATAGCCAAAATTCTCCCTCCCATCCTGTATTAATGTGATTATGTACAATCATATGCATTGACTCTTTGGAAAATTCTGGACTAAAAGTCAGAAACACTCTCTGCACAATCCCGATACAGACATACACCTCTCGAAAGTATAGACAGGGAGAGGGAGAGAGAGTGTGTGTGTGTGGAGGGCATGGAGTCTCAAGATAAGAGAATATTAGAGAATTGAGCCAATAAGAATCCTGAGGACATGAAAATCTTCCAACTCTCTTCATCTTCCTCCCTTTCTATATCTTTTATATATTTTATCATGAGCTCGTGATCAGACTCTTGGAACAATTTCCAAAGGGACAGAGAAAAGAGGAGGAGAGAGGAAAGGGAAGAGAAGAGAGAGAGAGAAAGAGAGAGAGGAGATAAGAAAGAGAAATTCTCTCTCAGGGACTCCGGATCAACTTTTTAGTCGAGCAGGAAAAGGGAAGTGCGCAAAAAAGTGTGGTCCTTACATACATATGTACTGTAGTGTGTGCTGTACTGTGAAGACTACATAAAGAAAGAAATATTTTAATGAAAGATCTGAGAAGGGAACGGGGGGCCAAGAGGAGAAAATTATCCAAAAAAATTCCTGACTCTTCTTTGTCATCAAATAACCTTGAAATAATAACCTCCTCAGCCGCCCTTACAGCCTTTAAGCCTTCTCTTAACCCACATTTTGATTTGAATAAAATTAATATACGTAAATCCACATTTTCCAAAGCAACAACCACGAGGCATCAGCCGTCGCCAGTAAAAAAAGGGCCAATTGTTTTGTATGTGTATCTCTGTATGTACAGAGACACCCAGACACTGGAGACAAGGGAATTAAGAAGAAGGTCGTCGGATTGAAGGTCTGCTTTTTTTCCTGCTAAGCTCCATCATTTATACATATGTATGTATATGACGAGATGTTCCTGGTAGTAAAATGTATATTTATTTTGTAAAAAGAAAGTTGTAAAAAAAGGGAGAATAGCTAGGAAAAAGGTTTCTCTCCTAACTTCACATTTATTTCACTTCCTCCGTTTTCTTCATCCACACAAAACACACCCAAAGGAAACTTAGTGCAGAGCACCTATAAAATGTCTTGTGTTGGGAAGGGAGGAAGTAACAGGAGAAATGTGAGTTATAAAGTATAAACTGAGTAATAATATTTTATTTTATTCACCCTCTTCTTTTCTATCTCTCTCTCTCTCTCTATGAGAGTAGTCTACTTTCTAGGAATAAAATTCCCTGCCTCCTCCTCCTCCTCATTTTTATATTTCACATTGTCCAATGTGAAAGGGTGAAAGGGGAAATTTTGTTTTAAAACTATTTCAACATTTTTCCAGAGAGGATATACCCTTCTTCCATTTCCTTATTACATTTTACAGCATACGTCTCATCCATCATAAATGGTGTTCTTGTATCCCTCCGTGTGTGTGTGGTTCTCCAGTTCATTATTAGAGTCTGGCCAAATTTTACGATGACTGTTCTTTAAACTGATGAACTCTTAATACTTATTATATTTAGTACATGTATACAGCATAAAATCAACAAACAGCTGGTCCTTGTGTGTGTGGGTGTGTTTCGTCCGTCATCTCATGACCATGTCAATTAGTGTGCAGAAAGCTCCTGCTCCCCCAACTCCCTAATAGTGTGCCCAAGTAAAGGAAGGAGAAAGCTATTTGTATTTGTCGTTAGTTTTAGGACTGGATATTGTGTACACACAAACATACAGGGAGTGTGTGTGTGTGTGTCCAGGAGGACTAAGTCTAGAGGAGAGATGTTGATTCGGATGAGGAGACAAGAAAGGAGGCAGGCAGGCGCACGTGGTTCCAGGTTGTCATGTGATTATGTGAAGTGCAATTACTCCCCGTTGAACCCACTGACCTTCAAGAGAAAGCGAGAATGAATCATGTTGAAGAGGAGCACACATCTTCTCTCACATTGTACCATTCTAGAGACGAGGAAAGAGATGGCTAGACGAAATGATCCAGTGCCCCTCCGTCCCAGTCTCTCTGTCTGAGTCGTCAACTTTATTACCATAAGTACGTAAGTACGTAGTTAAGAAGAGTCATCATCATACCCCATCACCCTTCCGTTCAAAACGTATTTTGTATGGGTGAGACAGAGTGTGTGTGTGTGGGAGAGAAGATGAGAGGTGTGTATGACTGAATGGGATACCTTCACATGTGTAGAAATACACACACACAGAAAATTGTTAAGAATGATCGATACATATACACCTACATGTGTTTTATATGACACTACACACACGTATACTCACACACACACTTTATTATGTAGGGAATGGAATTCTCCTAGGTAGACACTTTCCCTCTCTACTCTCTCTCTCTCTCTCTCCAAAACACCCGACCCTCGTCCTTTTCAAGCTCAAGGTCTCGAGATTCGAAAAGCAAAAGTTGAGACGCAGAAAGGGAAGAGAAATGATGGTAAAAAAGGAACATTGCAAAACATAAATTTGCCATTTGCCATTCCAGAGCCAACGGCTCGGCTTTCTTCTCTCCATCCATTTTCTTCCTGTGCTTTGTGGGTGTGTGTGTGTGTATTGTGTCTGTGTTGTATAGCTATAAGGGGTGGTGGGTGAGAGTTGGAAATTGCGCACGCATTTTGACACCCTGAGAGAACACACAGCAGTCAGTGGTGGGGTTCTTCTGTGCCTCAAATAATAATTTGCAAGTTTCCCTATGTACGAAGGACGGAGGGAGAGAGGAAAGGAATGTGACCAGGACAGAATAGTGGTCACATAGATTGGTGTACGTGAGACTCTCTCAGCCTCTGCCTCAATCTATTCCCTGTAGAGACACTCACACCTCCAGGAAATTCTTTTGCTGTGAAGAAGAAGACATGAGAGAAACCGTGTGTGTTAGGCGACACATTCTCCACTTGTGAATAAAATTGAGTGTGTGTACCACTCGCAATAAATTTTGGGAAATTGTTATCTCATATTTTATATTTTCTACACACACACCCTCTCACATGAATGGGAGGCACAGCCATGTTTGAATTTTCCTGGCGTTGTTGTTGTGTGTGTACGTGGACAGTTTGGGGTTCATTAAATGTTTTATAAATAATGTCATACAAAGTCCCGTACAGACTCTGATGTAAGAAAAGGTTACATACGACTGTGTGTGTGTGGATGGATGGAGTGTACTAGAAAAGTGTATATACAATGTAATTATTTTAATTCATAGAATTGGACAAAAAGAAATTTGAGAGCTTGTAAATAGGATGAATGATGATGGAACTGTCTTTGGATATTGCGTCAGACTTTTGTATGAGTCTTAGGAATGAATGAATGATTCTAGAAAAAGAGCTTTTGCTTGTGTGTGTGTGTGTACATTGCGGTCTGGAGAGTCCCATACTCACTATATTATTACTTGTATGTATGGCCAACATTACATTATTTATGGATGGAATGGAATGGAGAACATTATCCTTTTATAATATGCAACTGCCCATATTTCATGAAGGAGGGATGGAGGGAAAGATAGGACTCGGAGATTTGATTTGATTTGGAGGAGACTGAAATCTGAAATGAATGTCGCAAATATATTTTATGTAAGAGGAACCTTGAAATATTTTTTTACTGTGAGACTGGATGAAGACCTCTGGAGAGAGAGAAGGTCCGTACAAAATAAAATGGAGTAATACGAAACCGGGAAAAAATAAAGTCGGAGGGAATGTCATGACAAGTTTGACGGTGTGTGTGTGTGTACACTGTGTAACAATATCTGTAATCTGGATAGACATTAAGAGAGGAGGAGGAGGAGGGAGATGGATGGAGTGAAAGGAAGACGAAGACGAAGAGGGAGGAGATGGAGTGGGTAATAAAATAAAATGGTTTGGAGGCCCGGCCACCACCAAACAGACGGAAATGTCAGGACAGATAGATTGCCCCTTATTATTATGTGTACACTTTATATATTCTATTAAGATGGGAGGAGGAGGAGCTGTGAAGTCTTTGGGAATCTTATCATGGCAATTATCTGAGTAATTGTACATTAAGTCAAGAACCTACACTTTACTCTTCCATATCCTATATTTATAATGCATCAATAAATTCCTAATAATGGACCGTCACAGTCTTTCCCTCAAAATAAAATTACAAAGTTCTCTCCCTCTCTCTCAAAAGACATTGTCAATTAGTTGAATGGCCAATTCTCAAGTTCAAGTAGAAATCTACGCAGAAATACATGCCATGATGATCATGAATTTAAGACAAAAGTCTTAAATTAAGACTTTTAATCCCTGCAATGATAATAAAATGAAACGCAAAATGAAAAACAATATTACCTAATGCGCATTATTATCTATTATTACTTTTATTACTACTTTTTATTTTACTTACTTCGTTAGAATGTGCCTCAATCCCAAAATTAATGAGTTTGTCTGAATTACTTTGCATTAATTCTTTTTACTGCATATCATCAATGATGATTCATCATCTATTTATATTTGCTGATATTTCGCTTTATGTAGTAGATAAAAATTTCCATCATATGTACAATTTTTGGCTACTCAATTTTATTTACAGCCCCTCACTCTCTCTGTGTACATTATGTGTAGTAAATACATGGTATCAATATCAATCCAGTAATTGTTGTTGTTTCGGATGCAATATAATAATTGTGCAAGTCCCTAGCACAATTTTTTGATTGACTTTTATAAAAATTGATTCAATTGCTACTGCAGACTGTGCCACACTCAACACAACAACAACTCATATTGGTAAATGAAAGTGGAAAGTAAATAATGAGGAGTGCAAAAAAAATTGCTTTGGATGACCCATTTGATAATCTTTTTTTGAAAAATAAATAGGGTTGAGACAATCGACACAGAATTAAATTGATGATATGATGAATTTACAAGTTGTGAAGACATGGAGTAGAAAATAGGAAATTGGATTTTATCATTGTCAATTATCCTCTTCTCATATGGTGTGTGTGAGTCACATCCAATCATCCCCCATTACATTCCCGACGATGCCATCAACTCAAGACTGAAAGTCTATTACTCAGGGAATCTCCATTTTAATATTAAAAGCATTTATCAATCACCCTCCTCCACCTCCTTCAGCTACATGCAATTTTCAGTTTTAACATTAAGTTTTTGCACTTGAGAATTTCGAACAAAACTGTAGCCAGTTTTTCTCTTGAGTACATACCTTTAACCTTTCCTATGTATCATGTCTCTTTTAAATTCGAGTTGAAAAAAATACAAACACGCATTTTTTTGCATTCCTTGCACCCTGGATAGCTTGATGATGTTACAACCAAAAATTTACAAGGAGAAGAGTAAGAGTCGGGAGAAAAATCTTGAGTTAGGGAGTGCAACATGCAAAAAAAAGGGAAAAAACATCATTTAGTTTTTTTGCACGCGACTCACAATTTACTACATGGTGTGTAAGCACAAGGGAACCACAATACGGAAAGGAGTAATAAATGAGAGAGAGGCATTATCGAAAAATTTGCAAGGAGATAGAGAGAGAGGAGGAGGGTAGATCTTATCTTCGTCTTTTACCCGACCTTCAAAATGAACAAGTCGTTGCTGAGTCTTCTCCTTTAGTTTTTTCCCCTCTATCTCTCTTCCTTCCTCGTAAGTATTTCAGTCTTGCGGAGAGAGAGTGAAAGAGAGAGACTGAAAAACAAGTAATGGGCTTGTACACAGTTTGTGTGTATTCCCAACGGTCCCTTTACACAAAAAAACGGATGCTATATTTATGTATGTGTAGTTGCAAAAACCATAATTATAATTATCAGGGTGTACTCTTGTCCAACCGTATTTGGCACTTGTTTGTACTCTTGTACATACTGTGTGTGTGTGTGTTTATATACACAATGTGGATAAAGTTGTTGACATAAAATACACGCTTGTGTTTTTGGACGATTTTGCACACACCAGAGAGAAAGAGAGAGAGAGAGAAAGTAATAAAAGTTGAGCATCCAGTATCATCGTATGGAATGGGACACACATATTTTTTCCGCGTCTTGTCTTGACAATATTATAAAATTATGCTTTCTTTATCCATTTTTTCACATTCCATCCAAATCTTGGGATGGAAAGAGTGGAGGGGAGAGGAAACAGAGAGTCATTTTTGTAGTTGTACTATTTTGATCAGACTGTGGTAACATCTGGATCCACAGACGACCGTCGTATAAAATAAGGATCATAATAATAATGTAACTCTAATCTTAGTAGAGTACACATTTTTTTGAAGGAACAGTCATGGCAATCAATAATTTTGGAAGAAAAATGTGATGTACACAAAACGGTGGTGGCGTTTTTTTTGTTGTGAGAGAGGATGATGTGTGTGTGTGACTGTGTGTGGTATGTAGATCGTGTGTAGTTTTGATACTTAAATTCTTAACCTTCATACATTGGTGGAGTTCGTTAAATCATTATCCATATATGTGACGCATAAATATACTTACACAAGTAACATACATGTACAGATGTGTGTGTGTGTACAATTTCCTGGAACATATCTCTCTCTCAATCGTTGACAACCAACCCACTCACCCACGCACTTGAAAATAAAAAAATTCTTTTCCCTTCAATTTTGACCATTCATACACACAAACACACAAACTTATTTCCTGGATGTATGTCAGACTTTTTTTTGGAGGAGGAGAATGAACAAAAATAAAACTTTTAATTTGACAAATAATATATTTTCCTGGAGGGAAAAATGTTTGATCTCTTAATTTAATCTCTTCTCTTTTTACTGTGGGAGCAGGTAAGAACATGTGCAAGTATCGATTTTGATATCCACACACATAATACAGAATCTGGTAACGGGGTTATGAGACAGACTTTTGTTGAATAAATTGGACTGTAAAAAGAAGATCTGCCTTGAATAGTAATGATCTAATCCTTCCCCAACTTTCTCTACCTTCCCCAAACTCTTTTCTTATCGAACCGTACGACAAACTGAGAGATAGGGAAATAGAATTTATTCGATGTATTTTAGCTTTGTGAATACATAAAATTGTAAACACAGAAAAAGAAATATAGCACAATAAATGTAGTCTCATATTTTTTTCTCATTAATATTTTTTTGACTGGGAGAAAGCAGGTATAGTTTCACTGTGTAAAATTTTAAATGTGGCTCCATTCATCCTTTTGGTAAAAATAATGTGAGGAGGACAGTGACAGTTCAACTGTTTCATTGATATGAAGAATCTATTTTTAAACCCAAATTAATCAAAGAAGAGAAAGAGATGAAGAGGGATTTGGAAAGGAATGGGATGGAACATATTATATTGGTTGTCTAAAAATATATTATTATCGTCGAATATTTGTAATATGATGAATGATTGTGTGTCTGTGTAACACAGACACACACACACGAAAAAGTTCTCTTTTAGTTCTTTACAAAATTGTTGTCTGAATTCTTCATCTCTCTCTTCCTCTGTTCAATTTCTGTTGACAAGGAACGCCCACAGTTTTTTAGCTGTGCTTTCCAGTGAGTTGATGGCTGACAAAACGGCGTCTCCCACTGTCTCATATGCTATGGAGCATTAATCTTTCCCATTTCTCTTCTCTCCGTTCAACTCTATTGAAATTAAATTTCTCTCTCTCTCTCTCTCTCTCTCTCTTCCTCACACAAACACTCGAATTCAGCAAATCCTCTCTGAGCACCCCAACTTTAAAAAAAGAAAGTTGTTTGCACAGCAGATTAGAAATGCTCGTGTGAGAATGAGTGTGTGTGAAACAAAATACCCGTCTAAATTTTCATAGGAAAAAGTTCCTCCCCGAAATTTAACCTTCAGCTGAGAGTTGGGGAGAGGACCAAGAAACACGTTAAGTACGGTCGTGTCATGTTAGTATGACTGTAATTGTGTGCAAGCTTTAATTAAATTTGAAATCCATTCGTTTTATTTTTTCAAAAAAAACATTGATATGAAAAGAGAAAAGTCACCACCACACAAACAGAACGGCGGACTGCCACCATTCACAGCTTTGTAAATTCGGTGTGAAATGTACTCCACACTTGTGCGTGTGGTGCTGAATGACATGGGAATATCTTCCTATTTATAAATTCGGAGTAAAGTTAATACTTCATGGCGCCATGGTTTGTGTGGCTAATGTCCAAATAAAAATTTTCTGAATTTTTTTTATCCCCCTCCCCACCACCACTCCTAATACAATTTATGAACGAAACGAAAAACACACATGGGGATCTTGTTCAGGAAATACTTCTGGTATTTAATTCAGACCACACAATTAGACAATGAAGACATTTCATGAGATGCATACAAATACCGAAAAGTCATTAAATGGGGTGGATTAGGGTAGAGGAAAGAGATGCATTTTATTCTCATCCAGAGCAACAGAGAATTCAAGGTCAGATAGCTTTCTCCGAACGTGACTGTCTCCCCATGACACTAGAATCTGAAGCCAAATTGTTTTGAAAAATAAAAATTTTAATAAATTTAATTCACATGTCTATTAAATTTCTTCCTCGTTTTATTTTCAAAAAAAATTCATGTCCGAATTTGACATGGTCCTTATGGATATATTTAGCACAACATGTATTACATTATCTTGTGTAGACTCGTCGTAGTTTGACCCCGTCCGTCCCACTCACACTTGGATTGAGATTGATTGGAAATTTTGAGATTCTATCTCTACTATCACGTGTAATAATACTAGAGCGGAACGTTTCTCCCCGAAGGCTAGCTTTCATACAATTTCGGAGTGCAACTCCACTGGGTTGCACAGCATGGATTGGTTGTTCTTCTGGTTGTTTTTCCCTGCAAAATTTAATGTATTACATATAGGTGTACATAATTGATGATGTGGTTAATAAAAGAATGATGAAAAAGAAGTTACTTACTTGGCACACATGGGGCAATTCCAGAAGCTCTGATTTTTCCCGAAACTCTCACCATCTTCCAGTGTATTTGGCAAGTCTTCACCGAGCGTTTCCGGGAGGAAGAGACAAAGAACACCGGCGACCAGTGCACAGAAGCCGAGGATTGTCAGTGAGACAGAAACGTTTGTCCTACCCTATGTACAATGTAGTATTCCATCAGCAATTATACATTCAAATGTTTGTCATCTTAAAAATATTTTTTGATACAATTTCTGAGTGTATTATAGACTAACTAGGGAAGCTATGAATGGTGACACGATTGAAGACACGTAACCCTGAAATTTTTTAATGAAAAAGGAAAAATTAGTAGACACACCTTTCTAGACTGGGTGATAAAATATTTCAAAATGATCTCACCATAATGTGAATAAAATTAACTCCTTGTGCTCGCACAGCCTGTAATCAAAGTTATATAAATCTTGTCACTGTTGTTAAGCGTCAGTATTAAAAAATGAAATTCCAGTTTCATGGGAAAATGTGTCTACTCTGAGCAACTTTTCCGTAATAAGGAAGTTACTCAAATATAATATACAGACAATTTTTTGTTAAATAAATATAAACATTTAAAAAAAAGTACAGTGGGTAGTAACTCGGCAGCATATTGAAGACCAATCTGCAGATAAGAATAAAAATTAGTAAAATTCCATGTAGCATTGCCATTTCATAGCATAAGTTAAATCGAAGGACTTACATTGAATGCTACATTGACCCAGAATCGACTGAACATTGCGAACACTAGAAGAATCGTGTTATCTGTCCAGCACAAAATCATATAGCGTGTCAAAAATTTTGTCCACATTTTGTGTTTAATATTTTATGAAAATATTAGTAGTCATTTAAAATAGTGATAGCATACTCGTAGCAATGGGTTCAAAGGCTGACGCTAAACTGGAAGCGGCTGAGAGGAAGAGGGATCCAAAAGCCAACCAACGTCTTCCAATCACATCTAAGGTGAAAACTAAGAGTAAATCCGCTGGAAATTCAGTACTAGAGTACGATTCCACAAAAATAATTACAAACTTTTCATTAAAAAGGGATTTTTATTAAGCAAACAGTTGAGATTGATTAATTACCTTGAGGCAATGGCAAACATTACTAAGACATCTGGACCCAAGTTCTGGACATTTCTATCACACAGACACAGATCAGTCAATTATGGTTCTTTATATTAAAAAGTGTTGTGGATATTAAAATTTGGTAATATTGGAATTGAAGGCCTACCTGGAGTGACCGTCATAGATCAGAGCAATCAAAGACCTGAAAAATACATATTACAATTTCATTTCGTCTTTTTATTTCATTAAATTTTTCTAAAAATAATCTACCAAATAATAACAAGGAGGATAAAGTTTTTCAGAATTCGGGGTTTCTTGAGAGCATCCATCAGTGACGTCTCTTGTTCATTGGCCATTTCTTCATAAGCTTTTTTTGCACTCTCCTGCAAAATACGTATTTATGAGGAACTAACAAAATACAAAATTGTTCTTCGGATTATTTAAAGACTTTGAAAAGTATTCTGAATATGAACCTCAAATTGAATAAAAATTTCATTGTCAACTTTTTTCTTATTGACTTTGGCAAAGCTTCTCAATATATTAGTTGCTTCCGTTGTTCTCCCTTTGGATAGGAGCCATCTACAAAAATGAAATTGATTAATCACTGATTCGTAATCAGATCATTCAATTGACTATCATCTTATTGAATAAAATTGCCTTGCACTCTCTGGAACCACAAAAATAGCAACCAATGCCAGGAGCATTGGTAGGGATATGACCAGGCCAAAATATCTCCAATGACCAATGAGATAAAATAGTCCAGGTAGGATGAGTGTCCCAATCGTGTAGAATATGGCAATACCTATGTCATACAAATTCCATTATTTGTTTTCTCCAAACGACGATTTTTATTAAAAAAATGAAAAATTTAAATCCTCTTACTCAAATTTGCAACTAAAGTCCTGTAGGATGGACCCACGTATTCCAGCACTGAAATTTTGTAAACAAGATTCGAAAAGTATTAGCAAAACTCTCAAATGATTACCAGTCTCCACTTTTATTAAATTTTAGCATATTTTTTACCCAATATGTACATCATGGTGAAAGTATTGTCAAAAGCAAAACCAGTTATAAATCGAAACAGGCAAAAGAGCCAAAAATTGCTCGAGGTCACTGACAAAGCTCCTCCAATACAACCAATTATATTTGCAGTAACCAGAGCAGGGACTCTGCCATAACTGAAAAAAATTCGTATATTGAGTTTTAAACACCAATCCAAAAATATGGCCAGCTTCAAAATGATCCTACCTGTCTGCAATGTATCCGATGAGAAAACCTCCAATGATGGCTCCGATAAAAAATACTGCCTGTGTAATTGTGATTTTCCATTCCAGTGTCAGACCCCGTAGTGTGTCACACCAGTAATTTTCCTGTTAAATATCTCACGGAAATCAGTATTAAAGTATTTTTTAAATTATAAAATATAACTCCTAACCTCCATTGGTATCGTTGTGTAGTTAAACGCTGTTCTGTTGTGACTAAATGCACGACCACACGACACGTTTGTAGCCCTCACTGAAAAATTTTCATTAGAATCAAAAAAACAATAATTGGGAAAAATGTAAAGTTAATCCAAAAAACACACACCGTTTTCCAGCCACGCATTGGGGGCCATTGAGACAAAAAATTGTGACTGAATCGGGCTTAACATTGATGGAGATGTAACAACTGGAGGGAGAGTCATGTCCGGCACTGATGAGGTCGTTGTCATTGTCGTGGTCACTGTGACTTGTTCTGTTGTTGTTGTTGTGTCAGGACCTCTGTATGGTCTCCCCCTTGACCAGAAACTTCCAGTTTGATCCCCCGGACTTCTGTCTCCATTCCAGGATGGTGTTTCTGTACTTGTCACTGGACGACGTTGATTAAAATAATGTCGATTGATTGTCTGACGGACTTGTCTTTGAGTTCTTGGGGCTGGACAACTGTCATTAGACCAAATACAAGAGTTAATCCGGGATTGATTTAGTGGTCTACAAACACTGAAAATAAAGAGAAAAAAACTGTTGAAAAATTCTTTTGAATTCACAATTCCAAGCATTCTTGGTCATAACTTTGATTTTCACATTTACTTATTCAAATCTGTGATGAAATGTGGAAAGTTTTGAAGGGTTATATTAAAACGTAGACATGGATTTCCAAACGGGCCAGTGATATTTGCTCTGTCAAAAAATTCCCACAACAGTTACTATTTATCACAAAATGTTGAAATTAAAAGACTGGAAGAATTCTAGTCACCTTTGAGCATCCGTGAGACCAGTACAAGTATTTAAATTAGGATTTGAAGAGGAACACCAAAATATAGGAGGAGTTAAAACCATGAAAATTTGACCAAATAAGGCAAAAGTCACAAAAATACAGAATGGAGCTTGGAAAAAAAATAAAATTTTTTGATACAACCCAAACTCCCCAACATGGACGAGCATCATGTCAAAATCCAATTCCATTGTGCCAAATGTACACCCGTAAAAGGAATTTAATTTAATTTAAGACTAATTAGCTACTTGCTAGAGACTACCAACATTTCGAATCTAAAAACACGTCAGATTTAGTCTGCTTGTATGACATGTACAATTTAGAAGCAAGTCAAATACTTTTATTTTCAGAACCATAACTCTCAGTTTCATTAAACTATGGTTAACCACCTTATATTATTATTTTTGTCGCTAAATTACATATTGTACATTTTCCTCAAAGTCCATTCATCAACTGTTGGGTCAGTGATAAGAATGTGACATCCCACAGTTTCTATTCACCCCACCCGCCTGTCAAAACATTGTTCATTTTCCGTCTCAAACGTCAGACACGTCCATGCATGTGTCCTGTGTGGCTTTTTTTTAAAGATAATTGTGGTGAAAGAAGGGAAAAACACTGTTTAAAAGTGACCAAGAATACATGTTATTATCATAGATGAGGAAATCAAGGTTAAATGACTGCTTAGTATGTGTAATACAACATGAACGGAGGACAGGTCGCGGGGTTCACCAACTCATGCATTAGATTAAATACGGCCAATGACTAATCGTAAGTTAAAAGAACATTTTCAAATAAGTTCTACAGAAAAAAAACTTCACAACTTTTGAAAACGAATTTCGCAAACAAATGCTATTAGAAAAAAGCACTGGACCCTGGCTCAGAATTTCAATGTCCGTGAAATTGTGTAGCTTAGCTTGTGATGGCACATGAATGAATTAATAAAAAATAAGCAGTGCATTATAAATTTGTAAAGTCACTGCAGACTAGTTTAAGATGTATAGTACAGGAAAGTGCAATCCTAGAATGACTAAAAGTTTGTACTTTATCCAACAAAAACATTGTGATAATGAAGCATGATGTGGTGACAAAAAAAATAAATTAGATGGATTAATCAGAGTAAGTTGCGTAATTGGAAGAGGAATTTCTTCACGTATTATTATTATTTTCTCACGCGTAAGTACTTTACAATTCAAGCTATAGGTATAGGTAAAGGGAAACTTCATTGTTTACTTGTACATTTGAAATGAACTTTATATTTTTTTAGCCTGTTGTGGTTTTGGGAAACAAAGTGTTACTATATACTTATGGTGTATATATTGTATTTGTAGATAGATTATAAAAAAGAGTCTCAAGCATCATTGCCAAGATCAAGGTGAGAAAAGAGGTAAAAGAGATTACAAAAGTTTTTTTCTCAAGATATTTTGAAACACTCGTAGCCCTGAAAGTTTCCTTTCTTAAAGTTGGGGTGTGTCAAAAAAATGTTTTCTTTATATCACTGAAATAACTTAGTAAGAGTCTTTCTCTACAAAATAGAAAGTATTGATGTTGTATATAAGTATGTAAAATACTATTTAAAAAACAATATTATTATTATTGTTTTCAACTTCATTTATTAATGTCTTTCAAAAATTGACATGTACAAATAGTCTCTAGAAAAATTTCATGAAAAT
This sequence comes from Pygmarrhopalites habei, assembly GCA_009870185.1. NCBI lineage: Eukaryota > Metazoa > Arthropoda > Collembola > Symphypleona > Arrhopalitidae > Pygmarrhopalites > Pygmarrhopalites habei. The sequence continues at coordinate 24,554 of WJFB01001829.1, forward strand.
GTAATAGAATCTGTCTCTCCTTCATGACAATATAGGAATATACTTTGTAAATTACAATTTGTAATCATGTATAATAGTAATAGTGTGATTTTTTCTCTTTGCATTGTCAACAACAACATGTAAACAAGAGGAAGAGGACAATGGACATTATAATATAATAATTATTTTTTTTGAAATTCGATGACACACAACATGTAAATAAGATCTCTTGTTTTTGTTCTTTCGAACATTATAATATTTTCAAGAAGTGAGATAATTGCATATGACGTGAAATTTGAAAACACATCTCTCTCTCTCTTTCTTTCTTTTAATTTACCTATACTAATAACCTATAGTTATAATATTAGTTCGATAGTATTTTGTAGCCCTTTAGTCGCTTGTCTCCTTTTTTTGCTGATCCTCTCCCAAAACCTGGAAGTCCCAGTGACTACAGAATAAGCAACAACTTCCTAACTCTAAACATGATCATTAATGTTCAAGATTCTATACACAGCACTTTTGCAAAAGAGTTTTTGCAAAAAAGATTCCACAGTATCAAAACATTTGATACAAACATCATAATATAATAATTTGAGAAAATCTTTTGTCCACCAATCTTAACCTATTTAAGCATTTATCTTTTGAAACTCTGGAGGCTTGTATATGATCACTTTCTGTTTCCTCTAATCCAAATCATCACAAAAGTGGGAATAAATCACGTTACATCAGTTTCTCAGAATAAAATTTTAGTCATAGGCTAACAAAGATGGACAAAATCCCCTCCCCAGTTGACGGTATAAATACAACAACTGAGTTGGGACTCTCACACACCCTAATGATTATTTAGTACATACAAGCAGTAGTATATAATACTTTTCTTTTTTTAAAAACCTTTACGCGTTCACAGTGCCCATGTAAGTTTCTTTTTTTTCGAAATAATAATAATTATTATTAAAGACACATCAAGTACTTA
>WJFB01001830.1:0-25499 GCA_009870185.1 Pygmarrhopalites habei
AGTTGAACGTTGTCAAAAATGGTCTATAATATTTCAGTAATAATCCCTGAATATTGTCTTATACTGTCGTGAACATGAAATGTGAGACAAATAGAGTGTTTTACCTTGTGTATCTAGCAAAGTAATAAAGTTTCCAAATATTCACAAAAATAATTCACAAACACAAACTTATAAAAATTCTTATCTCGCGTTTATTAAGCGGCTTCAGGCTTGACTCCGATTTGCCGCGTTTAATGATTCGTCATTGAATAACAATGAAACGTTTTTTTATTTGTTGACCCTTAAGGGTCCATAAATGAATGACACAGAGTTAGAGTTAACAGAGGGGTCACGATAAAAATAATTTTATGTTTATTTATTATACATTGTTGATGATGACCCAATAATTGAATCAAAACTTGTTGCCGTTGACCCCAACGTTGAGGACTCATCATCATCTTGAGTAGAAGTGGACCCAAATGTTGTTGATGAATCAAAATTAGACTCTTCAGTTGTTGTCGTGAAGTCTGTAGTAGTAGTACTTGCTTCAGTATTACAGCTACTAGTTGTTGATGATAAGCCCAGGGTACTCTTATTATTGACCGGACCTGGAGTCGTCTTTGAACCTTTAGGACCTACAATTATTTTTAAACTTTATTCTAATTATCCATGATTTGCGGGCGAATTTTTTGCATACATTATTGAAACACACTTACAATACCATCCAGCTCTGGTCTTGTTGTGTGGTGATCTTGTACATTTGCATTGACACCGAGCCCCTTTAATCTTCTTAAAGCCTTCACACTTCAAATCCTTGTAGACTAAAACCACACACATGACCAACAATCATTATAAATCACTGAGTTATGAAATTACAGTAATGTGATATAATTACATGTTCCATCCGTGGGTGGTGGTTTTGCACAATGACTATTGGCATTTTTCCGGGCATTCTTTGTCCCCTCTGCCAGTGACACGTAACTGAAGACTGTAATCCAAATGACAAGCAACACAGTGATTTTGCTCATTGCAAAATCTTAATAAAATGTGATTGTTATTTCTCTCTAGGTGTTTGACAAATTATGGGGTTCACTAGGATTTATTTCCCATTTTTATAGGAAATTTCAATTTCTTTCATTCTGAGTCAGAATTTCTGACGGAGGATGCTGCACATCCCTTTTGTTATTGTCATTCTTTCATTATAATCCTATTTTTGATATCATCATGATCTTTTCTATTGTGTCTTTTGTCTTCCTTTTTTTGTTTCCTTCTCGTTGACAAAAAGGACAAAACTGTCATGGTATGTTTTTATTCATTTATTGTTATACAAGAGGATTCCATCATTGTTTCTCATCATCCTGCTCCTTTTGATATTTTTATTCCGTAGATTTTTTTCCCCAATAAACTTGACTTTCCATTACAAAATGCATTAATTATGCACTGCTCGGTAACTGCTCAGTTTGGTAACTGCGTATTGATCAGGCCCCTTTTTGTTACTGATTAATTGGAATTAATTTCCACAATGTATTGTGTAAATATTAATGGAGAGAGAGAGAGTAAGTACGTGATAAAACGAACAACTTGTATGAGATACGAGAGTGTATCGAATGAAAAAAAAAAACAAAGTTGCGACAAAGTTGCATTTTATCTAAAGCAGACAGCAGTTTGTTATGCGATTTGTTCATCATTTAAGTAGATAAATGGAATGTAGAAAATTCCATATTATGATATCGAAACACACAAGTCCAGAACATTTTTTCCATTATACCTAGTTATTCCAAAGTAAAACTTATTACCAAGTAAATGACTGTCTGTTGACGAGTTGAGAAAACAATCAGTTTGTTGTAATGGAGAAGGACAATAATTAGGCTTTAGGATAATTAAATATGATAAGAAAAAGTCTTTATATATTTTTTCCAACTTTAATTTTGTATGTGGACATAATCTCCAAGTAATTTCCCAGCAAAGCTGTCATGCTATGTAGTAGAGTCAGTCCATCTCATTATTGTAGTGAATTACTATTTGAGTGATTATAGTTGTGCATGGTTAGACTTCAAATTCAGTCTCCTCAAAATTCCCAGGTAATTAAAAGCAAACGATGTAATCATATTGACCAGGTTGTTGAGTTTCTCTCTCTCTCTCTATTCCAGTTCAATACTAGATACACAGATACTATTCACCATATGAACTAATTTATACTAGAATAAAAGGAGTAATGGTCATTCCTGTGAAGTAACTTGAGTTGTTACTCCTCACTGTACATATAAATATGTATCAAGTATTATTTACCATGGAGGGGATGATGTGAAAAAGGTCTGAAAAATCAGATTTAATGATGTACGCACAAGTTTATAATAATAATACCAAAGAAAAGAAGGTGAGTAGGAAACCACAATAATATTATTGAGAAAAATTTGATGGCAAATCTCGTCTGATCGTTGGCTTATTACACTTGTGCTTGAGTAAGAGAGCCTTCAAGGTGAAGGTTGTGAAAATATACCTGTAAAAAATTAAATTCTTTTCTGTTTGTTCATCCGCACACACTCACTCCCTCGCATGCTACTTGCATGCCATCAAACCATGATCATTATTATGTCGAAAACGAAAGAAAAATGTCGAAATATACATTACAATCCTCACTCAAAGAGTCTCTCTTTCCTTGTTCTTTTGTATCATACTCGGTAGGTAGTAAGTACCCCTTCAATGACCTTTCGAGATGAAAGCATCTTCCGACAAGAAGAGAGAAAAAAGAGAGAGTGTATCTTTTCTGTGTGTGTAATGCCTTACATTGCACCAATTTGCAAAAAAAACATTTTTATTAGTATTATGAGAGCTTTCCTCCTCGGACAGACTTTTGTAATATATGTCACAAATGATGGTGTGGCTGCAGAGAAGAAGAGAGGATGTCTGCAGTCTACTGAGACAAGGATGAACGTTGTGCAATTAAAAATCATTCATTTTCACTGATCCATGTGGTCTGTGTGGAGAGATTTGGACGGTTAATAAATTGTTAATTATATGGGAAACATTCAGAGAGAGATCAAGACAACGGAAGCTGGATTGAGATGAAAGATACAAAGCAGAGTTAGCCTAGTACACACTCACATTATTTTACGTAGGTTTTGGTCTAAAAATACATGGGATATAGAATTACATAAAAAAAACACTGTACGGCGTACAGTGTACGCAGTGGTGTGATATACATATATGAAAAGTACCAAAGTTGGGCAATGTACTCATGAGTCATCTTGAAATTTGCATGAGGGGACTGCCCTCCAAAATTTATTTGACATTTCAAGTTTTTAAAATAATCTTATATTTGATCCTTGAGAGGTCAACAACGTATTGCTAAATTTGAGTATATAGTCTAACTTTTATGGAAAAAAACTGATCCACGGTTAGTTTGAATAATTTCTTGCTTGAATACAAAGAGATATTATAGAATGTCTGTCTCCCTGTTCTAAAGTACCCCAAAAAAGTGAAATAAATTGTTGATTTTAGCAAGTTGCGAAATTTTGGCAAGGTTCCATCACCCATATGATTTTCCCCCCCTGGAGGAATAGCCCATCACTGGCTATGACGTTCACGTAGTTTCTCAGTATTAGACCTTAGTTTCGCTCCCCGTCAAACAATAACACATAAGAATTGCTTCTAAGGTACGAGAAGTCAGGGAATAATTATTATTACATAGTAAGAAATAGAATACAATTAACGTGGACTTAGTCATGGAGGACTACAGTCGAGTGTACGTCAAGATCCTTGAGGAACCTGCTCCTAAGGTAAGCGTTTATATTTTACAATTATTATTGTTACTTTTATAAAAGTTCATTGGAAACGGGTAATAGAAAATTAATTAATTCTCAAAGATGATGAGAAATCACAATTAATAACAAAAACTTACTTGTACTTTTACCAACAAAATGAATTACATTAATCTAAATGGATTCTTTTATTTTATTTTAGGCCCTTCGATTTCGTTACGAGTGTGAGGGCAGGTTCGTGAATTTTCCATTTTTATTCTTTTTCAACAAAAAAAGAAATTCTCACACAGATATAAATATTCAAGTACACACAGAAAGAGACGGAAATAATTTGTGGCGATTTGATTTCATCAGGATCAAACTAAATCCTACTAGAAGTTAATTTTTCTTGAAATTCTCCAGGTCAGCTGGCTCGTTGCCCGGTGCTAATTCTACTCATGATAAGAAGACTTTTCCCAAAATACAGGTGAGTAATCAAACATTGTCTTTTTTATTGTAAGTATTCATACTAGTCATTTTCTTTTTCAAAAGTAAATGTTGTTAGTAAATAAATAAAAACAAAAAAGTTATTTACACACATATATTGTGCGTAATACATACCTTGTATATTCGGTGGAGTGAGATAATACAGATATAGAGATGATGCAAAAACATGTATTTGGGTTAGTCAGTCACCTTGATCAAATGTTTGTTTTTCTTTTAAATTCACAGATAGTCGGATATAAAGGACGTGCCGTGGTTGTTGTGTCATGTGTCACTGTTGACCCACCCTACAGGTATTATTATGTCAATTACTCAAATATACATTGCTAAACTAAGTATTTAATTAGGTAAATTTCTAAACTCTTTATGATGATATAGACCTCATCCTCACAATCTTGTTGGAAAAGAAGGATGTAAAAAAGGTGTTTGTACCGTAGAAATTTGTAAGTTTGAATTTATAGTTAATTTTCTCTCTTTAATTTGACTAATGCTACATAGTGATATTCATTGTCCAATTTGATTTTTTTTCTTTTTTAGCTAATGAAGATATGACATATGAATTCAGTAATTTGGGTATACAATGTGTAAAGAAAAAAGATATCGAAGATAGTTTACGAATACGAGAAGAAATTCGGGTGGACCCTTTTCGCAGTTGAGTCGTTTTTTTAGTATCTATAAGCATTTTGGATGATAGGAAATCAATGATTATTGTGTCTGCACACTGTACTTAGTTAGCATCTTATTAATTCTAAGTAATGATCTCTTTGTTACAGCTGGCTTTAGTCACAAAACGCAACCAGGCTCAATAGATTTAAATTCAGTCCGACTTTGTTTTCAAGTATTCCTTCAAGGACCTGAAAGAGGACAATTTAAGATTCCAGTGAAAGCTGTAGTGTCGGAACCTATTTACGACAAAAGTAATACTAAAATTGTATCCAAAGGTTGAAAATTATCAGCAAATCTGGTGTGATTATTTCTAAAAACATGTTTTTTGTCATTTTGAAAAACAGAAGCCATCAGTGACTTGACAATAATGAAATTATCCGACTGCTCAAGTCCTGTCATTGGTACGGAATCCGTTTTTTCAACAATTAAATGAAATAGACTGTGGTTTACTGCAACTCTATGCGAAGGTCTTTAATAAGTGGATTTTAATTACAGGCAACAAGGAGATTATCCTACTTTGTGACAAAGTCTCAAAAGGTAAGTGTACTGATTATCAATTTGTTACTACATTCCATGTCCTAATAATAATCAACAATACTGTGTAACATTCTACAGATGATGTTGAAGTCCGGTTTTTTGAAGAAAACAACGATGGAGTCCTTGTTTGGGAAGCCTTTGGCGACTTTCAACCCTCAGATGTACATAAACAATACGCAATTTCATTTCGTACCCCTCAGTATCATCAGTTGGAGGTAATGATCATACTGAAAGAATAGTAATTACTCAGGATTAATAATTGCAAGTATGATCAAATCAAACTGTTTAACCATAGATTGAGTCTCCAAGAAGAGTGCAAGTTCAACTCCGCTGTCCATCAAAGGATACGACGTCCCTGTCCCGTCCCTTTGACTACATCCCATTACATACAGGTAAATTTAATCTGAAGGCCTACAATCTTCTAAATAGTGTTGACTCAGCTCACAATGCATTTGAGGACATCAAAATGGAACAAGAATCTTTGGCAGAACAAGTTTCACCTCCGACAACTCAAGAGACAAACTTTGAAAACGTTTTTGACAATGAAGATGCCTACAAAGTTCTTAATGAGTTTTTAGTCAAAGTGGTCGCTTCTGGAGGTCAAGTTGAGGACATTGACACGGAAGTAGATGGACCAGCTGTGGCTGCAATGTCAACCAATATAGATGGATCTATCGAAGAAAATTATTACGGAAGCTTTGAATTAGCAATGAAAAATCCTGTCCCCATTGATTCAAATCAAATGTTGATTGGCCCTACGGTTATCAGTGAGAATAACAACAACAATAATAATAATGGTTACATCCAGAGTGAGGGTGGTGATTTAAATTGTCACTCTGATCAAAATCAAAATGAAATCTTGTCCCAATTTTCAAATCAAAATCAAAACATGAATGTCAACAACAATAATATGAATGTACTTTCTCAGACACCACAACAATTTAATGGGAATGAGGTGACCGACAACATGATCATCAGTACAGATGAAATCATGGACAATATAAATTTGAATGATGGTCATGAGGGTCAAGACATGTCAATGACTGTTCAAAGGAATCCAAATGCTCCTCCACCACGACCTCCTAAAATGCCAAAACTTGGAAATCAAATAGTAATAGTTGGAAAGGATGAGTCTCCACCCCCTCCAATTCCAAAGAGAACTAAAAAATCAAAAGATTCTTTCTTCAAGTCTCTCTTTTCTTCCTCTCCAAAAAGTCCAAAAACTAGTCCAAAAAAATCAAGTGGTGGTGCAAAGAAAAAGAAAGAGAATAGTAGTAGTAAACCAAATAGTCCAACAAGTCCTACAAGTCCTAATAGTGTCGTCACTAGTTGTAATGACAGTAATAGTGCTCTTTTGATGGAACAAGATTCCTCCAATTTGGAGTGTATGGAACAGTTTGCACTTTATGTGGATCGGGGACAGGATATACCTAAGGCCAAGATTGAGGAGTTTTACGAATAGAAACTGATTTATCTCCTTCTCCTCCATTATTCATTTTCAAATATTTTTTAACTAAAGCTCAGCAGAGGCGCTTTTCTATTACAATCTTATAATATATTTAGGTAGTGTAGCTTAGGTTTTCAACATCGTCTTTGATCTAGTATTATCGTGTGAAGATATCTTTTAGAGGCAGTTAATATACATTATTATTACACATTTACCATTTCTAGTCAAAATTTGATAGTAGCAAACTGACATGCACAAGTGTCATATTCACCCCAGGTTCTATATATACCAAGACAGCCTTAGCCACTGTTAACATAAGCTACTCTATTTTAATGCAGTCGAATATTTAAAGACTATTCTAAATGGTACAAGTATTGTAGTGAGAGATAAAAATTTATTACTGTTTTGATGTGAATGTGGCTGTAACTAAATATGTAGGAACTCTGTGTGTGATTTATTATAATACACTTATAGCTAGTCTATATTTTCAGTGTGTCCAGGGACACTAGGAAAATTAGGCAAGGAAGAATTCAAAGTCTATGATTTCTATTAGAGATTTGAATCTGTTCAGTGTGAAGTATTCAGTTCAAATATGTATGACAAATGGTTGCTGCAAGTTTATGTACCTTTGATGACCAATAGAAAAAGAATTTCTAGTCTATATTATCTGGTCCCAAAAACTGAACACACTGTTGAATATGAAAATCAACGACGACTCTAGTCTTCATCATTTTCTAGTCATTATGAAATGAAAATGGAGCAACTTTTATTTAAGAGTTTTTGTAACACTGCCAAAATACATAAAAGAATGCTCACATTTTTTAGTCACAAAATTCATTGCGGAATCTCCTTTAATTTACTGAATATCCCCACTTATGTCTGATATTGTTTGTGGGGGTGAAAATTAGGAAGGTAAAAAGTTGAAATGATGAGCTGCATATGTAAATGAGCTTTAGAAAAAATGTAGATGATGTACCTAAGAATTAGTAATAATTAATTGAGTTGTTGATTGGCGAATTGACTGGCGCACAACGTACTTTAAGCTAAATATTTATCCTATGTAAGAGGGGAACGAAAGAATACATATTATATTTATTATTATAGAGACTTGTTATTGTTACAACTTGTACTTAATTGTATGATAGAGAGACATGTTATTTAAATATTATGAATCCCTATTGCATAAAAGCTATCCAATGTGATTGGAAATTTTGTGTATCTGATATAAAGGTGTCCAGTGGACACTGTCCACCGTGAGACTATTTTGTTATGACTGTATGTCTATAGTGAACATACATTTAAAGTGTTACCTCCTGTTAAATACTTGCAACAGCAACAATTTTATTAATGATACTACAATATTATGATGCGTGTTTTTAATCATAGATTGAGTTATTTTAAAAAATGCGTGTGTGTGTACTAATTTCAGAGTCACAATTGAAGCGAAAAAGGATGAAAACAAATAATTCGTCAGCAATGGCTGATTATTTTAACCAAGTCCTCCTTCAGCAGCAACAACACCAGCAGCAACAGCAACAACAAGCTATTGGTTTAAATTATCCAAGTAATCCTCCACAAGCTGAATATAAAAGTAACTATTATTATCATTATTCAGTCCTACTGCAATAGCATTTCTCTCTCCTTCTCTTCTCTCCTTTTTCTTTGTTCTTGGGGGGATTTAAACGTGAATTATTCTAGTCTCTTTTCATACTATAAACTTTTCACGAAGCTTGCTGGTGCTGGTGTTGGGAAAAGATGTTTGTTATATTATAATGACGTGGTCCTCATGTGATTACAGTCATTCGTGTCATCCTGCTGCTTTTTCCTTTTTAAGACTACAACTTGTGGTTTTTGGTACTGTTTCACACTATATTACTGTACTTAATTACGTTACCGACATGAAAAATCAATGCGTCTGCTTTCTTTTTTATATAAAATACTGTGTACATGACAAGCTGATGCTGCTGGACGACAATATCAAAGCTTTAAAATATTATTCTGTTATCGTTACATATTGTACTATGTATATTTGCCTAATTTTGTGCTCAGTATTTAGATGACAAGTGGACTTTAATTTTGTGGTGTTGGGTTTCTGGGATTTTACGCTTTATTCATGGCATTGAATACTTAAAAGTTTGAAAAAAAAGAATCGTATCTGGAATTAGTTTGATGATGACAATAAAACTGATTTATTTGGCTTTAACTTTTTCATTTTCTTACAAATGCAAAAAAATGTATTTTTGAAGGCTATACCATGGGGGTTCATTTAGACGGTCATCGACCAAGGAAGGGTGACGGTCGTCTTCATACATTAAGTCTGTTTCAAATTCTTTCCTCTCTAATTTTACACATTTACTAATATGATATACCTTCTCTAGTAGTATGACTCTTGATAGCACTTGAATGATGAATTTTCAAAGTAGTAGTACTTCATCCTCACCTACCAATATCTATGACTATGATCCTTCATCTCTTTCAATCTATCTTCGTAAAAAGTTGAAGTAGTCTAACAAAAATTATTGCGGAGCTTCATCATTTTTAAGAAACTGCAAAAGTTGTATATCCACTGAAGAGTCTATGATTGTCAAGTGAATAATTTTGTATTCAGTATCATTTAACTTATCTTTTGTGCCTTTGATTTGCCTGGGGAAATAAAAGCAGACCTGCAACATCTTCAACCACAACAACAACAACCTGGTCCTTCCTCATCTCCCTCCCATCCTCATCCTGTGATTAAAGAAGAGTGGAATTGGATTTCACCAACTGGGACGTCTGGAGGGACGGTGGGTCAAGGTCACACATCCCCCACCAGTCCTAATATTATTGGTGGGGGTGGAGGTTACAATCAAGATTCTTGTGCAATGGACAATATCAGTTTACCCAATTTAAGTGATGTCAATCTAAGTTTGTTGGACAATCATCTTAGTGAGAATATTAGTGGCCTCAACTTACTGGACGACGTTCAACAGGCAAGTAACCAACTTTTGATACACACAATGAATTTGAAAAAATGACTCGAGTCCTCACCTAATCTTGTATCTATTTTATTGTCCAGGTCTTGGGTCACAATCTGTGAGCAGACTCTCAAATCACATTTACTACTATGTACTCTAAAACTATATTATAGTGTATAGTAGGAGAGATAGAGTGTTTTTCAATACGGAAGTACAATTTTACCCACAAATATTATTGTTATTGGTATTATTATAGTCATTATTGCATTATTGTCATCTCCAGTCTAACAATTTGTTAGATTATTACAATGATCACTTGTATTTATATCAATAATTACAATTTATGATCCTCAAAAAAAAGTTAGATTTTTTACTACGAAAATCTTGTTTCAGTGTGTGATACAGTACTTATGTTAATATTTTTCTCCCCAAACTAAAGTACGTTAATTAATATTGTTATTAATATATACAATCATATAAGAGATTAAAGAAGAGCAATATATATATATTAATAAAATTGTGAAACTGATACTCAAATCTATTTTAGAAGAGAGAGATTGCGAAATGTATTTTTTCGTAAATTTATTTCCACAGAATTGCAGTGTGAGGTTCATATGTTTACTACTTTGTATATTGACTGACGTTCTTTTCCTAGAACGTCAGTGAATTGCTTTAAATTTCCAATATGCGTAATCTTGACTCCAATCATTATAACTTATGGCTGATTCATACTTTTGGATTTAACATTGGGCTCGCTGCTATGAGGAAATTTTGCGAGAATTTTGGTCAACCCAAAACCCTATTTATGTCAGAAGTGTGCATGAGTGCGTGTGGTTATTCCCCAAGTTTCTCACCCTGTCAATCCAAATTCCCTTATAATCCAGTGAGAGGACTGGAGAAATTTCAGAGCAATTTTTGCGATCGTGTCGATCACAATAGTTCCAATCAAGAAGTTGACATAATTTTTAGCCAGTACATTTTACTTACAATAAGTGATTTGGTATGAAAGACTTTGTGGGTAAGGGATTAGACCAAAGTGTTTGTGAAGTGCAAAAATATAGAACTATTCGGTGGATCCTCATAATGACTTTCACTTTGAATTAATTTATTATTTGCTACAAATCAGAAAAAAATATCTGCTACTAAATAAAAGTGAAATTTACATCCTACTGTGCCATTAATTGTTTCAAGTGACTTCAAAAATTAAAACAAAAAGTGACAAAATCATGGAGATTTGGAATAGGGAAAAACAACTGTTTGAATTCGCTAAAGAATTTCTCATTCATGGAGAACGTAGTCTTCACAAACTGTTGACTGGAGAAAATGCCAAACATTCTGCATATCGTAAGTAACTATTTTGCGTCTCACTAAATGAATAAAGTCAAGTAGTCAAAGAAGTGCAAAGTAATAACTAATTGAAAATGATTTTTTAGAAACGGCGGAAGCGATGGCCTATCTACTACCAAGAGGAGCAGATTTCGTTGCCACTGTGGTCACAGGTTGGTTGGGTAAGTACTTATATTATATATAATATATATACAGTAATTATATATTACAAAAATCTTAAGCTTATAATCATGCACAAACGAGGCCAAAATTTGTGACTCTGGAAAAGACTTACTTTTTAAAATCAGCTTTTATGCATAGAGATATACCTGTTTTACACAATATTTACGAATCGTCGTCCGTAATTTCTGCCAATTCAATTGGATCTTGATCGTCCTCTTCAATATCGTCATTATCTAATTCTAAAACAGCATCAGCGAGCCAATTAACAGTCAAATCAGCCTAAAAACACAATCCCGCAAAAATAATACATGATTATTGTTCACACAAGTGAGTAGGACTGAACTCAGAATATGAGAGGAGGTAAAAAAATATTTTACCTCGAGTCGTACAAGTTTGAGTTCAGCCAGCTCGGACAACGCAATTCTCCATAATTTTAATGTAGTCAATATATGAAATTGAGCCTCCTTAGTAAATTTTGCAGTAGTAATTTTTCGAAAGTTGGCATGAGCAGATGTGGAATAGATGACATAAAACTTTGTATCACGAGCCACTCTCCAGCCGTGACACCAAAATATTTCCAAACCAAGACGAAGGATGAATATTAGTGACTAAAAATTGAGAGAAGGAAAAGATGACATAGCATACAATCCTTAGCAAAATAATAATATTTTTGAATTTTTTCAAAACTGAAGACAAAATAAACCTTTTTTATCCAAACATCTCTGATAGATGCACATCCAAATCCATTAATGGTGTCCTGAAGCATGGCTACAACACGTTGAAAGAGAGAAGAGACTTACGAATCCGAATTGCCAGTCAAAACCTCCATCATCGTCGTACGAAAAATTGTCCACCCAATTATTCCAATTTAAAAAGATGCGTATGGAATAGCATACACAAATGAGAGTGCTGAAATAATTAAACTTTAAATTATAAATTTTACAAAAAATAGTAATAATATTGTCACTATACATAATTCAATTGTCTGTCCCTACCAGTTTTACTCAAACGATGACCCGTCTTTCTAGTTGCCCTTTTGTCATCAACAGTAGCATCTCGGATATGTATTTTACCAATATCACGGTCGAAGTAGAGAATCCTAGGTCCGACTGATGCGAGACCGGAATCAATTACCTGTTAGTATTTTAAAAATATGAAGCTTCTCAATAGCAAGACACAGGATTTTTATTTATGTTCTAGTACCTTTTGCATATCTTGTGACATTATGTCAGCAAAACTTTGAACTTGTTGAAGGACCTTTTTTGCTTGAGCCTGCAAACACAAATGCCAATTTGTTTACACTAAATTGGAATAATAGCTTAGAGTAAAATACCCACTTAATAATAATAATAATACTTAAAAACTATGAAACATACCGGCACAGTCCTTGGTTGTCTCCTGTTTCGTCTGTTCGCTCTGGTATGACAATTATCACTCCCTACTCTGGCACGGGCAGAGAGGGTATAACATAAAATGTTATTGTGACAATTTTGAAGAATCACTTTCTTCTTGACACTCTGATGCAGACTTTCTTTAATCAATGAATGACAGTCCTTGGTCAAGCCATACTTGTTGAATATCCAACTACAAATGTCAGCTAATGATGGTCCCATTTGATCATCGTGTGATGATATTGCCATTGTTATCATGGTGTGTAGGGGAGCAGTCAATATTCCTGATTTCAAATGCGACGAGAATTTTTTTCGTAGAGCAGAACAGAATGACTTTTGGAGAAATTTATGGGGACGACCGGACATTGATTGCGAAATTTCAATGAAGCTTTTACCAGCTGACCGACCTTTTCCAATAATTTTAAGCTCGTCATCTCCGAACTCTCCGCGATTGACTCCAGGTTTTAAACATTCATGCCACCTGAAAACAAAAATACATCATTCCTTTTTCAACTGCTCAATGTGGTTAATTTATTTGTAGAAAATTATTTTATAAGCGCAAGGTTTCAATCACACCCAGTGACCATCATCAGGCGAAAAATAATCGACATTTAGTGTAATACACAGTTTTACTATGTGTATGGTGTATGAATTGTGGTACATGCACAAAAATACAATTGTTAAATCTTTGGTAAACTGTAAGACAGAGAAATTGGAGCAATTTACCTTGAGTAACACTGGCCTACCCTTGCCTTCATTTTTTCAGCAATATTGTACCATTCTCTATCTCCATGGATTTTGACCAAATCACGCAATTTGTCGTCCTCCTCTGCTGACCAGTTAATTCTACCAGATTGGTACTTGATCCTTAGCATTTGATACGCACATTTGGATGGACATTTGTCTGTGAATCCTTTTGCTATTTCCACATAGTCTCCACCGAAAGTACTATATCTCTGTTTTAACAATTCTATCTCACTAGGAAGCCAATTTTCTTTTCATTTTTTTGTTATTACGAATCCGATCTCTACACTGTTTGTAACTTTTGGTATTGACTTTGGCTGTAACAAGTTTCAACATATCAGGTTGACCTGAAAATTCCTTCAAAGCGTCATCAAGTAGCTTCCTCTCTGACTCAGTCCAGTAGGTCTTCGTTTTTACACCCTCAGAAACTTTGCTGTTCTTCAAATAATAATAGCGACCACTGCATTGACTCGTATGCACGTCGGGTGCAAAAGACTGAATGACCGTTTTCCAATTAACATGTCCTTTCTTATTCGTTTCAGCCACATCTATTAACAGTTGATCATCTTCGGCAGTCCATTTTCTTTTGCTGTACGAGGAACCATAGTCAACCTGGCTGCAACCGTTGTCCTTTTCTTTTTTAAGTTGTTGAATTCATTTTTACACTGTTTTAAACTCATGGGAGTAAATAATGGAAAAACGAGTCTCCAATTAATCCTGTTATTCTTCATATTAGCATGAGCTAGATTCCACAACTCAGTGTCTTTTTCATCTGTCCAGAATTTCGCGAAACCGTTTGTGCAAAGGGAAGAAGATGAAACGGAGGAGGACATTCTGTGACAGAAAAATACATAAAACATTATACCAGGTGTACCTTTCATCAAATATTACCAAACCAAGATATTGTCTTACAGAGTAGTACTGTTATCAATGTCCATCGGGTCAAGAACTTCGGGGGTTTGGCTGTTCACATATTCAATACTTTGCACATTGTACTCTTCTAATTCCATTTCGACAACAACCGATTCATCTTGCCCATCGACTTGTACTATCACTATGTACGAATAATGACACGAGTAATCTGTATTACATGCCAACAAGACCAAGAAATGAGACAAATAACAGTATTTCATATCAATCTTACCATTGCACAACGAGATTATCTGGGTGAGTTCATCATAATTCTTCACAGTCCCTTCAATCCGTTTGTTTTCAGTCTCAAAAATTAGTCTTTTACCGATATGATCTGAGATCAATGTAGCACTGTTTTACTCTCACTTAACTAAATGACACACTTAGCAACATTAAAATCACACAGAATATACAAAATTCTGTACTATCTCTGTTAGTACAGAAACAGAGATTCTGTACTATTTTAAATCGTAATTCCTGCATCTTGTCTGTATGAGCCAGTGACATAAAAAACGGACGTTGAATAAATAATAATAATAATGCCCTCATTTGATGTCAGTATTTTTTTATACGCAGACCGTCTTGACAAAATTAGCCGACGAAACAACAGACTCAAGGTCAGTCAAATAAATAATTATAAAATTAATTTTGTATAGGAACGACGCCAGTATGTACTTAATGAGACTTTTAAATTCCAGGTTGAACATGCAATTGATCCTACTGGAAGGAACCAAACAATGTACAAAGAAAGACTCCGACTTTTACTACTCAAATCAGCAGTGGAAATATTTATGAGCTTCGAGCTTCAATTTCAATTTGTTTTTCGGAGAATAAATGACAAGTACAATAGTCTCAGTCGAACCCAAGCCATGAAAGTCCTGGCAGAATTTGCGAGTAAAGGTGAGAGTCTAATTTTTTTTCAAGAAAAACCTCTTTAGTGAAATGTTCTCCAGTACTAATGAGTAATTTTGAATGTTTCTTTATTAATAGCTTGTACCAAACACTTGACAGAGTCCACAGAGACTGTCCCTGACAATTGGCATCTTCACGAGTAAGGAACAATTTTTTGCATTAATGACTCATTTTTTGTGTAGTTTCACTACTCTAATAAGAATCATATCCATTAAAAATATTTTCTTAATTTCTAGAGCCGTCTTGATCCAAGATAAAAAGCTGTCGGGGAAAATTAAGAATACAAGGAACCAAGTTGTGACCGGTCAGTGTCAAGTTTATTATAATTAACATGTTTTGTGTATTTTGTCCATATGTAAATAGTGGAAGAGTACAAACACTATAGGTATTATTATACTATTACAGGTCAGGACAAATTGATTTTCATGTTGGACAATGGACAGAAGATCATTTCAAAATCCGAATTTTTCCGCATTCCCATTGCAGCCTTCATGAATGAAACTGGTCGGGGAATCCTGGATAATGAAAATTCAGTCCTCCTTATAAAGGAAGATGTAAAACGTTGGAAAGAGGGTGAGCGTCAACCAGGTCTCCTTCGACGTCCCTTTGATTTTGAATGGAAACAAATGATGATGACTTCATTCGTGGGGGAAAAGAATCATCCTGGAGAATTTGTAAATGTTGCCCGGAAAAATCCTAAATTAAAAAGAGCAAGAGTAGACTTGTCAAATTTCAAATGGACTGACCCTTCCACTATCATCACAGGATTGAATTGTCTCATTGGAAAAGAGTTACCCTTAGAGTCCATCGATGCTCTGTACGGTCGAATGGATAATCTGATTGCAGAGACAAAAGAAAATTTGACCAAAACCCTGGATGAAATTCAAGATGATTTGAAAACAGAATTACTCAAAAATAATCAAATTGTTCTCAAAGCTTTAGAAGCAATGAAATCAGGTGTGACCAAATCCCCCTCTCCTGCCACTCTTACAAGAACAGCTGTCATCATGAAAGAAATACGATTCAACATTCGAGACCCAATCCCATCTTTCACTGGACGACAAGAATTTCTGAAAGAAGTGCATCAAAAGTTTATGGAGATAAAAGAAAATTTTGTCTTGTCTCAAGTGAGGGTCATAAGTGGACTGGGAGGAATTGGCAAGTCGGAGACAGTCCGAAAGTACATTCACCAGTACGAAAATGATTACCACCACATCATCTGGCTTGATTCAGAGACTCATAACACAATGACTCAAAATTTTCGATCCCTAGCTGAACACGAGTTGAAGTTGAGTGTCAAGAGTCCAGAAGGGAATTGGCGTCCCATGGAAGAAATTGTGATGGAAGTCTACCAGTTAATTTGTCAACAGTCTAGTCTTTTCATTTTTGACAATGCAGAATGTTATGAGGACTGGGAACAGTCTGGAAATGGAATCAAAACATTTTTACCACCCTCTCTCAATTCGAAATTGATTAAACCAAAAATTTTGGTCACATCTAGAAATCAAAACTGGAAACTTTTACCCAACCGACCTCTCACCCTCGACATTCTTACGAAAGATGAGAGTATCCAATTGATTCAAAATCGACTAGACATGGATACAGACATGAAAAGTCACACCCTAGCTGACTTAGTGGGTGGTCTACCACTGTCCCTTCAAGTCGCCATATCCTCCATCCACAAATTAGCAGAGAAAAGGTCTGTTAGTGTGAGTCAAGCCTTGGAAACCTACATTCAGGATTACCGACTTGGATCCAACTCTCAAGAATTTCTCCACTACTATGACAAGTCAATTGTACCCAAAAGTATATTCTTAACCATGCTCCTTTCCTTTGAGAAAATCCAAAAGAAAGTTGGACAAAAATTTGGATCATTTTCACTCAAACTAATGAAATATTTGGCTTTCTTCTACTCGGATGAAATCCCAAAGGATCTCATTTTCTCCCTGCTTCCGTACCAAGAAGAGACTCAAGTTCAAGATGGGTTGGCTCTACTTAAAAACTTTTCACTTGTCAAAATATTTGACAAACACATCACAGTCCATCGCCAAGTTCAACAGGTGACCATAGAAAAGATGAAGAGGGATGGGGATGATGTGGAAATTCTCTCTGAAATTGTTCTGCATCTCACAAAATTCATTTCAACCACTCCCACCCCAGATAAATTGACCATGACCAATACTCTCCGACTTGTCACCCATCTCAAAAGTCGACTGGAGAGTAATGTTGAATTCCCAAAATTCCTGGAATTCATTGCTAACAAATTATTTGACCAGGGTCGATATGGAGAGGCTATGGAATTGTACACAATTCTGTCGGAGTCGAGTCGGTCAATTTTTGGAGAGGACCATGAGGACACATTGAACTTCGAATATCATGTAGCAAGATGTTTAGAATTCTCTGGGAATTTTGATGAGGCTCTTGTCAAATATCGACAAGTTTATGAAAATCAAAAGCATGTTTTGGGAGTGGCCAGTCCAGCAGTATGGAAAACTCTCAGTAAAATTGCTTCCGTGTCCCACATCATCATGGAGAATAATAACAACAATATTGACACTCAACCTACCTGGAGGAGTGAGAATGACAAAAAATTTGAAGATAAAAATGATGACCCATCGTTCATCAACAAATCAATCAACATGGATGACGAGGTCAAAGCCAAGACGATCCATCTCCAAGAACTGGAAGAGTTTCAAAGTGTTTTTGAAGGACCAAAAAACTTCTTGAATACCCTGTCTTTTCAAAATAACATGGCTCAAATGCTTACAGTTCAAGGGAACCATGCCTTAGCTCAAACTCTGTTTCAAGAAAGATTGGAAAAATTGAGAGAAACTTTAGAAGAGGATCACCCTCAAGTCCTCACAGCCCATTACAATATAGCAAGTGCTTTTGCTTCCCAAGAAAAATGTGAAGAAGCTTCGACCCTTTTGAAAAGGGTGAGTGAGACGAGGAGGAAATCGTTGGGAGATGACCATCTCCTTGTATTCATGGACCAAATGGCTGTCTGCCTCATCCTCATCAAACAGGGTCAGTTGAAAGAGGCTGTTCAACTTTGTAATAAAGCTTACGAGGGTCAGAGGATGAGTGGTGGAGATTATGATCCAAATGTCATTCAAGTTGTGAGTGAACTGGCTTACATCATGTACACAAATGGGATGTATGAGGATTCTTGGAATTTGCACAAGAGAGTGGAGGAACGACAAAAAGAAGGTCATCTCGACCAATTGAACACAAAACATGGAATGGGACTCATTCTTTTTGCTCAGGGGAAATATTTGGGTGCTGCAAAATTGTTTGAAACTGTTCTGGAGGGACGAAAGGTCATTCATGGAGATGGGGGTCATCCGGATGTGGTCACAGCTCAAATGAATATGGCTCTAGCTTTGGAGAAACATGGAAAAGGAAGAAGAGCTCTCAAGGTCTACAATAATTTGTATGAGAAACAAAAAATCCTGGTTGGGGTCAATCATCCGACTACAGTCAGTATTCAAAATTCTATTAAGAATTTGTTTGACAAGCAAAGGAATTACACTTCCTAATTTACTTTTAAAAGTTTGAACATTTAAATAGTTTTGACATCCTTGTTATTTGTTTTTTAGTTAGAGTACTGGCTACTCAAATACAATACTGCTTAAATAGGTTGAACCTCATTCTATGCAAATAAATTGTCAACTTTTCTGTACTCTTGAAAGAAAGAATTCAATGTCAATCAAAATTTTATTTACATAAAAATAAGAAATACATATGCAAGTTAAAAGATTCAAATAATTATTGAGCTTCCGGTAGTTGGATGATCATTTTGCACGGACTGTCTTTCGATTCTTACTCTCATTCATATCAGTTGGCTGAAAAATAAACAAAAGGAGAATTTTTAAAACATGGGTGGAAAGTCTTTGTCAAACTTTCTCCATAAAATTTTTTTCCACGCCAAAGGTCCTTGTGGTGAAAGTTGGAAGGTTTTCCACCCACGCAAACACACACTAACAATTTTAAGGTGATTAATGCTCTTACAAAAGATTTTATTTGAACTTGAAAAGCAATAGACACAATAACAACAAGGAAAGACAATGAGTAACAATTTCTAAATAATTTCAATATCGATGAGATCCAACAATGCATCCAGCAATCTCTTGGACTCAGAGTCAGATTGACTTTCCAGAACCAAATCCGCAGATGCAATGACTTGTAACACAGCCAAAAGTTGACTCTTCTTAAACTCTTCTCTCAAACAAGGGTAATCAAAGGGAAGTTTCAATTTGAACACATTTGAAGCTATAGTCTGTAATACAACGAAACATCTTTATGACAAATTCCAAAAAAATGATAAAACGTTATCAGTCACCTCAAAGCAATGCCAGTAGAATTCCAGGAGGGCCTCAGTATTCGTCCTCCGAATTTCAGTTGGCAGAGCAGTCAGAAGGAGTAGGACAACCTGCGAATTTACCCCAAATTCTTTTCATTACTACCATTACGATTACTCATTTAATGAAGATTTCAAAAAGTATATGAATGAAAATCAACAGACATCATGAGTTGGTCTTCCAATTGACAACATTTGCCAGTCGAGGATTTTACACTCAAGACGTTGTTGTGATGCTGGCTCCAAGTTTCCAGCTTGAAACAATAGATTTTCCAAATCTCGACTTATGTCATCCTTAAAGTATCAAAATGAATTTCAATTGACATTCCCATTAAATTTTGATCATTTTGATCATTTTTATGACAATATTGAACTCACGACAGAGTCAAAAGTGGAGGAAGACGGTCCTGCCCGGTCTCCTCCATAAGCATCAGAGTCCGAATTTCGGAAAAAGAGGAGATTGTCCGCCCAGAAATCCATATGAACCTTGATATGTTCATTTCATAAACTCTGTTTGATTGGGAGCTTACCTAACTTCAAGTTTTTCTGTAAATTTATCTTACCAGGTAATTCGGAGCTGGGAGGCGGGCAGGAGAAAGTAACTGAACAATTTTTTCTCTTATTCCCTGACTTCGGAAAATCCCAAGTCTTGCTAATACTTTGGCAGCTTCTAAATTTTTATTCAATTCCACGAGTTGTCTCAAATGTTTCTCCAACTTTGGAAATCCATTTTCCAACAAAGCCTGTGATTTGGATTTTATCAAAAATAATTTAAAGTAACAAAAAAATATGGGAGTGGAGTGACGGATGTAATGAGTGAGAAACTCCTCAATTAGAGAGATAAGTAGAGAGAGAGAGAGAGAAGTATTTCTGGATTTGACCATCAATTCTACTTTCTGTCCTTTTCCTCCGATCGATCTTTCTCTCTCCGTCGGTTGTTGTTATTCTTCTGTCGTATCTTTTTCGTAAACGAGGTCAACGGATGTCACAGAGCCCAAAGTTGTTGTACTCATGTCGTCTCATTTTCGCGTCAATTCTTTCTACCAATTGTCATGTCACACATAAATACATCAATCAATCAATGCTTATATGTGTATGTGGTACATGGATCACCCAAGCAACCTCATTCTTAAATTTAATGAAAAAGGTCAAGTAAAAGCGGATCCATGAAGAGGTCATAATTGGAATTTCCACACGGGTTCCCACTTGTCACCCCACGCACACAAATCAATCATAAATAATTGGTAAATAAGTACTTGACTCTTAATCATGTATATTATTAGTTATCCTCTCGAAACCTTGAATAGTCTAATCAGGGTATAATCAAACCTCTTTAAATTAAATTACTACATACATGGACAGAATGAGATCCGTATTAAAAAATTTACACAGCAGTTAATTTTGCTCTATCCCTAGCATCACTCTTTAAATCTTGTGTGTAGTTTTGGTTATTCCAAAATTTCAATAATGGGGTTTAGTGTGCAATTATTTTGTCTCTCCTTTCTCCTGGTCGGATCACAAGGCTTCTCTTTGTCTCAGTTTGTTGAGACATTAGCAGGTGACTACTTGATTTCAATGTCATTTTGTACACAAATAAAATATAAATCTTGAATCTTCCTTTGATTTTTTGTTGTAGAACCTCAAGCCACAATAGGAGAACTACTGGAGGGTCCAGTCTGTGACTTTTTGAACAATTCCATCCCTTTGCTTCCAGACTATATACAGGTTTTTGGTGACCAGGCGATTGTGTACAATTTAACTGCTGTCGCAGGACTTTTACTGAACAACACGGATTTGATGAGTGGACAATTGTCCGTGAGGTAAAGTGTACTTTCATTTTTGTATTTCACTTTCTAATACGTTTAAAGGTACATGTGTTTAAAAATAATGTCATTTCATTTTGCAGTAACGTAGCTTTAGCAAACCTGAATAAAATAGACTTGGGAGTTTGTAGTCTGACTACAGCAACTTCTTCTGCCCCTTTGAATTTTGAATTGTCCTTTGACATTCCATTGGGATTGGAAGCAAAGTATACTGTGGACGGAGTGGTGTCCTCCACTTCCGGTGCTCCAGTTCCTGTTCATGGACAAGGGATATTTACAGTATATTTGGACATCCAAGGAGCCCTTGTAACAAGCATTAAATTTTCTCCAATGTTTCATCCTTTGGTCATGTTGTCGTCCAACTATGCCTTGGATGTCCCGACAGTTGGATTGAATTTAGAAGGGGTTGAGGGGGATCCAGAATTCGTGGAGGAAATGGAGAGAGTCTTTGAGGGACATATTCTTCATGGTCTGTTAAATCTGAATACGAATCTTCATGACAATATCAATGTCCTCATCCCACCTGTCATCAACGAGTACATTTTTAATGTAAGAGAAACGTACCGATCAACTTTGATAACATCTAAAGTGTAAAAAAAATTGTGGAATTAATTTGACACTATTTTTATTTTATTGTAGGGCATGACAGCACTTGAACTGATCGAAATCATATTTGCAGCAGCAGGAGGACAACAAACCACAACATCAACTCCACTAAATTTATAAAAAATGAATGCTCTATATTATTTTGAATTGTGGTCGTCATAAATCGGATTTGTATCTTGCATTATTCAACTACTGTCAAGTTGTAATGTCCCCATTAATTTAATAGCATCCATTATTCCTAGCGTCATTCCAATGATGTGTCTACTTTAAATGCATGATCACATCAATAACAATTTGTGATATATGACCGGTTCAAAGTTCAGCTAAGAGGAAGAATGAAAGTGAAAACTAGGGAAAGTGCTAGTGACACTTGAAAAACATGGACACTTGGTCTCATTAGATGTTGTAGTCAAGTCAAGACAATCTGTATTCTGTAAATTCAGCATCCTGTTAACCATGATTCTACTAGAGTAGATATTTATTAAATTAATTCACTGCTCATTCATATTCATGGACAACATTCCGGAGTAGAAAGGGAAAGTGTTTTTGGCAAAATGTGAAGGGACGGCCTATAAGCAGCGAAGATGGAATTCCATAAAATAAAATAAAATAAAATTCCAGACACAAAAAATGTCTCTTTTTCCTTTTCTGTCGTCATTAGTTGTCCGTGTCCCGGACATGGCCCCTATGCACATAGGGATCATGTCTTCCTTGCCGAGACTGAGTACCATGGGGACTTTCCTTCCCTACACAATGGATGGTCCATTCAAGTAAGTATTACAAAATAAAGCAATTTTGACTTTTACGTAAAGTTTCCTAATTTATTATTATTATCTGTGATTGTCATTTTCAGGACATCAATGAACTTTCTCATAAGGCTGGCTTGGACAACCAGACTCCAGATACCTGTTCTAATCGCCGTAGCATTTATGGCTTTTGATATACGGCTTCAATTAGAGATTAATATTTTTTGGGAAGGAAATCAACGTCAAATTAATAATCAAATTGTCAATAATGACATGCCAGAGATTGAGGATGGTGGTGTTAATGGCTACGTTCTCGATCAACTCTTGGATGCAGATAGTCTATTACATTCTGACGGGGATGAATCTTCAACAGAATACACAAGTGACGAGGATGAGGAGGAAGAAGATGAAGATGATGACGACGATGATATCTCTGTAGAGAGTCAGGATGACAGTAAGATTCATAGTGATATAAACAGTGATCTTAATTCAACTCTAAACAATTCGACAACTTCAGACAATAGTATACTTTCTGTCAGTGAAATCTTAAATCTTAATCATCAATCAAGTGATGATAATGCAAATAATGACTGTTCCAGTTCAGAGATCAAAATTAAATTATAGTAATACATTTACCAATCAGGGTGATTACTGAGCCAAGGTTCGTTTGTAGTTAGTACAACATTAATTTGTGATTATTTACATGATCGGTGATTAGGTTAGGAAGTGGAAAACTGGTCAGAGCAAGAATGTGTATGAATTCTCAGGCTCTCTGTCTCTGTACCTAGTATGGAGAGTTACTCGTCTTGAACCCAATCTGGCTAAATTGAAATTATTATTTAACATCATCTCATCCCCATTTCTCGTTATGTACTTTATATGACTTTGTTATGTTATTTAAAATATTTATTTAATATTATCTGCACGGATATTATTATAATTAATTTATCAAATGTGCTAATGATACGTATCGCTCTTTTTTATTCCTTTATACACCTCAATACTTGTACACAACTTGTATGATATACACGTAATATATAGGTAAAAGCGTGTCATAATTTAGGATTTCAGAAGATATATATTATTTTGATGTCCTCAGGGAGGACTCCTCGCAGCTATCTAATATATGTATGATATGTGTTGTATGAAAATTTAGCTACTCAATTTCAACACAAAAAGAGTTTTTGGTTGTCTGTAGATGATTTTCATATTTGGGTACTACAGTATTAGTAAACTGGAAGTGAATGCATGAAGTTTAGAATGATGGTGAGTATCTTGGTTACAAAATATGGAAAAGCACATGAGGGTCCATGATACTTTATTAATTGCGTATTTATAGATCAAATTAACAATGTATACTTGTGGAAATAAAGTATTTTGTAACATAACCCCTTTGTCCTGCGTTGCTCTCTTTCTCTCACTAAACTATGCTATTTATAATTTAACCTCTCATTCATGTAACAAAGTAAGTAGTACTTTGTTACTCGTACAATACTGACGCTACACTGATTCGTGTAATTCATAAATAACTTAGTAATTAAATATAAATAATAAAGCATGGCAAAAATTGATCATGACAACTGAACTAATTTCACGTTGAAATTGACTTGATGGTATAGTATAAATTTAAAATTGTATTTTGGTTTTGGCCAACGATGACAGCAAACAACTTGACACGGATTGCATTTTAACAAACAGTCATGTGACAGCACCAAAATTAGTAACTGCTGGCTTTTACGAATCTAGTAGTATAAACATTTGTTGAAACACAAAACAATATTATACACACAATGTATTATATGAAATCATGATCAATTTTAGAATGATGAGGATTTCTCCTCACCTTTTGAGAACTGACATTGTATGGTACACATCTCATGACATTTTTCATATTGTGTGCAGGTATATATGTATACGACAAGTAAGTAACTGAACAAGTAATTATCGTAGTACAATAGTTTAGTACAATAATAAAGACAAGGTTTTGTGTCACATGGCTGATCACATTCATATTATGTAAGACCTAACCTAGTAAAGTCGTTTCAAGTACCGGATAAGTACAAGCATACGATACACGCACATCTTCTCATTTCCTTGGACTGGCAAATGTAACATATGTGTATAATAGGCTTCCAGCGACCTATAATATAAAAATTGCAATCAAGGCATTATTAAAACAGTGTGAAATTTACAAAACTGTAAAACTGGTATCACAATAAAATTGGATGCTTACCGACACGTTGATCCCGATAAAGTTATACAAATTGTACACATAATCGCCGCCTGTTGTAAAAATGACAATACAAATATTGAAAATTAATTTGCCGATTTAGCCTTTATCACCCTTTTTATCGGAAAAAGGTTTATGAGCTTTTATTAATAGTGTATTAAGTATTTTATTACCTATGAACATTCCTAAATAAGTAACCGAGATATTTTTCAAACAACCAATGATCGTAGTGGTTAGAGCAGAATTATACATTGTACACTGTACAACAGACGCATTTAGGATGAATCCCATCAGACAACTGAGTAGAAAATTTAATAGGAAATAACTGCTACCCCAGTGTTGATAGTTGAACGCCTGTCAATATTAAAACGATATTTCAAAACAACTCCTTTTAGGGGTATGTACAGGGTATTGCATAACCTTTTTCTCCCCCCTTACA
>WJFB01001831.1:0-25494 GCA_009870185.1 Pygmarrhopalites habei
TGGAAAAAAATTACTCAACGAAGAAAATTTGAATATTCCTCCTCCTAAATTTTTGCCAAGAAGTCTACTGAAAATGCCCCATTTCTTTTTGGCAGATGAAGCTTTCCCTTTAACCCCACACATTTTAAAACCCTTCCCTGGAATATTGTGTGAATCTCACAAACGCATTTTCAATTATCGACTTTCAAGAGGACGACGAACTATTGAAAATGCGTTTGGAATCTTGGCGAGCAAATTTGAAATTTTACGAAACGCCATTATTGCGGAGCCGAAAAATGTGTATTACATAGTAAAGGGTAACGTTTTTTTCATTTAAAGTTATATATTTTTTTACTGGCTCAATATTGGCCAACTACGGTTTGTAACAGTGACAGTGAATTGTTCTCTCTCTTGACTTTTAGTTCACGTATGTATATATGCGTTTGTTTTTTAATCCAATTCGTTAGCGGCCTGCGTGTTGCACAATTATTTTGCACATGGGACTTGCAACACAATTCCACACACTACTTCCCTCCTCAATGCATTGAACGTGAAAATTAGGAGAATGGAGATGTTGTGAGGGGAGACTGGAGGATGCGGAAATCTTTCGGTTTAGTTGATACGAAATGAGTGGCTACAAATAATTACGCACAAATGCAAAAAATATGAGGAAAAATATTGCTCAATATTTTGTACACACATATCCTCTTCCATGGCAAGAGAAGTACATACGGACAACAAACTGGAATCTCGTGAGAGAGTAATACACTCACCAGACACACAATAATATATATATATATATATATGCATGTACCTATATAATAGTGTGTGTGTGTATTACAAACGCACATACTCATGTATACACACAGGTTTGTAAAGTTTATACAATGATTTATTAATAAAAACAAAAGAATAAAATCTTATTACTCAGCACAAATATGTAAAAGATTTCTAATCTAAGTCAACAGGTGACCAAATTTTTTTGCACCTGCAATTTTGCTTTTTCCTTTTTTTGCATCTATCAAAAATGATATGATTTTCATTTTGGCATGTTCTTTTTCATCTCCAAGGCTTGTAAGAGTCGCAGCAACATAAAGGCCAAACAATTTGTCTTCATCGTCCTTCCTCTCGAGTATTACCAACAATTTTTTTGTTAAATCCTCTTTCTTTTTCTTGGGTGGTGGCACATATTTTTTCAGAATACTATTGTTTTCAGCTTTCCCTGGCGTCTCACATTCTGATTCGGAGTTTGTAATGTACTCTATATCTGGTACCTCTCTCCCTGTTTTAATGAACTTGTCACTCTGGCTACTATTATTTTTTGTAAAATTACCACTACTCTCTCTCACTATATTTGTGACATCCAAAAATGACAACCTGTTCCGAAAGTATTTTTTTGTTGACGCTTATTCAGTTCTTTTTGACTGACTCTCTTTCCACTTGCATCTTTTTCGTTCTTAATTCTATTAAATTTTGCACGAAGTCTCCTATACTCCGATTTGGCCTCGTCTCCTACAATAATAAAACCTCCTTTTATATATCATATAAAAAATATACTGCGAGTCGAGGAGGGTGGGACTGGGAGTGAGATGTAAAAGTTGCACTCCTCTCTCTCTCTCTCTCCAGTTGGCTAATACATACACTATTCATGATTTTTATGTAGTTCACAGTTATGTATTTACCTGACATTGTTGTTGCCTCCCCAACCACCTTCCATCTTTCGTGCTTCATATCTCGATTGGAGAAATTCTTGTCTAGTGGATTCCACAAAAATGACCTTGCTAGTAACACGTCAATGAAAGTCTTTTGATTTGGTGTCAATTCGTAGCCTTCCTCTTTACCAGCATTTGGAGATGGT
The DNA here is from genome assembly GCA_009870185.1 of Pygmarrhopalites habei. Lineage (NCBI taxonomy): Eukaryota > Metazoa > Arthropoda > Collembola > Symphypleona > Arrhopalitidae > Pygmarrhopalites > Pygmarrhopalites habei. The sequence continues at coordinate 1,838 of WJFB01001831.1, forward strand.
TTATTTTTTGTTTGAATACTTTTCCCATTGTTGTTGACCACAGAGATGGATGTAGTGGAGCAATACGCTTGAGCACTTGATTGCTCAGATGAATACAGATCTTGAATTTCAGCAGATGAATTCAAAAACTGCGAACAATTTTCCCAACTCATTCCAGAATTATCTTCCCAACTCATTCCGAAAAAAATAATAGTAATGTCTCCACAGTTTCTTAACTTGTGTGACGGTGAGGAGAGTCAAGGGGAATATGAATTCATATGTGCAATGGAAAAGGTACGTATTGGAAAGTCACATGAGATTTTTGACCTGATCTTTTCCAAGAAAGACACATTTTTCCATAGCTCAAAGGCTCAAAGAGACTCAAAAGTTAAAGTTTTTAACACCCCGTTCAACTGGACCTCAAACTTGAGGGACCATAAAAAAGGATTAAAAAACATGATTGTGGAAGCTGGTTGTGAATGTATTTGTGCCAAACAACCCCGAGGTTACTACCATATGAGAGGTCATACAAAAATTTTCTATTGAGAACGAGCCTTCAGTTTCACAGTTTCACACCTAAAAATGACGAGTTAATCCTCCTTGAACCACAGAATACGAAACTTGGGCGAACTCTTTTCTTTCTCAACATTTTCCTTCAGATAGGCCCAAATTCATGGAAATGATGACTCATTTTTTACCTGCTCCATTCATGTGGTCAAATCACATGACATATGAATCATCAAATTGTTGAAATACAGTGGAGATGCATGGAGGTGAAACCCTTCACTTTTTCGCAAGTCCCTGCTGACACAGCAGGAGCTAAAAGGGTCTATTTTATTGGGGTTCTACCGACGATTCTGTCACATCTCTTTTTCTTTTTCTTGTTGAAGAAGATGATGGTGATGAGGAGGGTGTGATACAAGTATCTCCATTCGTATCATAGGTATTTGTAAAATTTGTTGTTGGTCGTGGCCCCAAGAACGGAAGTAAGATTTTGTAAAACTTCCATGAAGTTGCCTCTGCCCCACTCTTGTCAACTGTTCTAAAAAAACGGGCCTTTCTATTCATTTTTTTCACTCACATATAAGAGAGAGAGAGAGAGGGAGAGAGAAAGAGAGAGAGAGAGAATTTTTTTGTATTATTATTTTGAATTTATTTAATAATTACTTACTTTTTTTCTTCTTTGAATTTTTTTTGCAAGTCAGACCATTTCTGTCGAGCTTGAGCCCACGTAGTGTATGGTCTCAAAGTTAGCTCGAGTACAACCTTTTCCCATACACGTTGATGACTTTTTTTACCACTATTAAATCGAGCCTGCCACTCCGTATTTGTATAGAGACTAATGAGTTGATTTTGTTGATCAAAATTCCAATTTGGCTTTCTGGAATCTTGAATTTCTTGAACTTCTTCGTCACTCTCTTCATTGAGATTCGTGTTATTGCTACTTGAACCCATGTCAATCTTATTTTTCTGTTGTCGGAGTTAGATGAAAATGATTTGAAAACGCGTACTGGACTAGCGCAGAGAACACGAATCACAATATTCTATGGTCAAGTTGACTTTTAAAAAAATTGTGATAACAAATGTCTCAAACATTAGTCATCACAACGCATGAGACACATAAAGCATCATGGATGTATTTTACATATAAAATTGTCAAAGGGTTATGTTAATCCTCCCTCAGGTTATATTTTCCTCACTTGCCGAGGAAAAAGGTCGTTGGTAGAAGAGGTAGTGGTTGCCTACCTACCCTACCGTCCAAACTCCCTAAAATGCCTAGGCAAAAATTAACCTCGGTAAGTTGGGAAGTCTGGAAAGGACCTCACACTTTAGTCTGAAAATTTTTTAGTAAAACAGGGGGAACTGAGAATAGTCCTGTGGCCACAACCACAGTCTACAGTCAGCATTAAGTAGTCAGCGTCCATTTGGTGAAAATGAACAACAATGAGGATTACAATGGAGAATGAAGGAAATATTTAAATTGGGAGCACAAATACAAAAACCTGTAAAGACCATTATTAGTTTATTGAGATAATCGTTAGGGAATGGAGGGAAAAGGTAGAGACACAGGTTCTCCACACACACACACAATTAACTAAATATACATTGTGTATTGTAACAGGGCCAGTAGGTATGTATTGTTCGTGTTCTTATAAAGATGTATGAATTGAGAGGGAAAAGTATTTTACATGTTCATTGTTCCTCTCTCTCTCTCTCTCGTCATACAAAAATATGAATTTTACTGTGAGTTTCTTAACTCGAATTTGCGTCGGTGGTCCCCTCCTCATACAGCATATGTGTACCACAAAAAACCCTTCACAGTCCTCCTTATCGTCCGGTTAAGAACTTTACCTCTGTGTATTATTATATTGTAAAAAAGGGAGCCGATGGCCAAGTCTTGTGTACCAAGGTTTTAATTTTTTACAAGACTGTGAATACCTATGTAGCTAAAGCATAGGCTTATCATATCCCCAGCTTTTTTTGCCTGGTACGATGAGTCGTAGGAAAAGTTCATGTTTGGTGTCTAATAAAATTAAAGTTAATTCCATCAAATCGTGGATCTTGTATTGTGCTTATATGTATGTGTGTGCCCTCTTCTTCCTTCCAGCTTTAGATCATCATCATATCTGGACATTATCAGAACACCACAAGAATTAACTGCCAAGCTTCCAGTTCCTCGTTTTGTTTTCTATTTTTGGCTCCTCCACACAACACGCAACATAACAATGGGAAGTAATGCTACTAGAATGCGATACATATTATGTAATACATTGTGAAGAAGATCACCAAAGAAGAATTTTAATAATGGTTGTGTGTGTGTGTGGGGAGGAGGATATCGATATTTATTTCTCTCTCCTTTGGTGTTATATTGTGGTCATTGCTATTTAAAAATGACATGGACCTCCCAATTACCCACACACATTTTTTCATTGTGCTTGTTCTTGTGAGAGGAGCCATACATACAAATATTTAGAGTATATATGGCTTAGTCATATTGTTGATTGTACACACTACACTCATATATAGTCCGCCCCTGGAATTACATGAATAATAGAGAGTCGTAAACCAGTATTAGATCACCATAGACTTTTTTTGAGCTGCTGGTTGGCTGACTGGCTGCTGCTGTGATTGTACAAAGTTAAAATCAGAGCTCACACAGAGAGGATGTGGATGTTGATGTAGACGCGTGGAGGATGGGACACAATAATTTCATCAGGACGATCAAAGTTGAGTGACAGTCCGGGCCACCCGAACCCTCTCTCTCTCCTTCCCTTGATAAGAATCTCCAATTAACTATACTTTACACAAGACGACCTGATTAGGCTCTCATTTCTCTCCCTTCACGTCTTGATCCAGTACACAGTACGGTGTACTAGTGTGTGTGTGTGTGGTGTCCCAACTTTTGTCCACATCTCTCATTGTGGCTATTGCCCATGGGTTCATGGAGGAAAAAGTCAAGTCCCAGAATCCACCCCATTCTCACTGGAATAAAAATAAAAATTCTTTTGAGTTACCTGGACCTAGGATACAGGGGTGTACCCTTGGTTCTCTAATGTTGGTCCTTTTGTCAAGAGGAAAGAGGACCAAGGTAGAAAGAAATTCTGTTTTGACTCTGAGTAACCTTACATGTGTGTGTGTGTGTGTGTGTGTGTGTGTTGATATTTGAGTTGATTTTGGATCTCCAAGGACCCATCTGAAGGGGTGAAAGAGGATAAGATTCATGCAGACAACTCCAACCTCCTCTCGTCTCTCTCTCCTCCTCTCTTTCTCAATCAAATCTGTTCACTCTTCTCTTAATGATTCCATCTGCTTGACTTCTTCATCTTGTTGATCTGATCTCATCGGGAGACTCTCTCTTCTCTACCTTCTACCTTCGTTTGTATATACTAGTACGTGTGTGTGTGTATGTGAGTCAGTCTCACTCTCTCTCCCCATGAACTCCCCGACATTGTAATCTGCCCTCGTTATTTGCTCGATAAAAATTTACAGCCAATCAATAGATCGCCCTCCATGTCCCTCTAATTCCGCCCAGATTGATTGATAAAAATCATTGAACAAACGCAGGCAGACACAAACACACACTCTTTTCTCTCCCTCTCCCTCTCTCCGTCTCTCTGTCTGAGAAAGGGGGATGCGACGAAAATAACAAGGTAAAGTGTACAGAATAAAAGAGAAAGAAAAGAGGAGAGAAGGAAGTTCATATTTATTATTGTACTTTGTTTCTTTCTGGGCGTTCAATGGCTTTCGAGGAATCCTAATAACCATATTATGTGCGTTCAGCGTGTGGTCCACATAAATATGGCGAATTAAATATTTTCCCTCTCCTCTCTTTCTCTCTCTCCTCCACTTCTGAGAGGCGGACCTTGTTTTCCCGTGTGTGTGTGTGTGAGTACACACAGTAAAAATACAAATATAATATATTATACTTCAGCGCTGGAAATTCCTCTGAACATATACGAAAATTTTATGTGAATTTGTCCAAAAGTGGACAAACCAAAACTGTGTTTTGAAAACACACACACATAAATACGCACACACACCACCACCACACTTGCATGGGGAGAGAGACGAAGGTGTGTGTGTATATTTTATTTAGAAATGCACATGTCACACTACACAACAGAGAATGAGGGAGGGGAGAAATAAAATGAAATTTTCAGACTTCCCTTACATGCACAGGCACACACACACAGAATGTGTCTATGGCGATAGCAAGCTCTACATCCACACACACACACTGCACACGCTGCACACACACATTGTGTCTGTTGGGTAAACATGGCTTAAAAAATTGCATGCAAATAGATCATAATTATCCTCGAAAAAGTTGAATGTAAGCAAGGAAAAGGCAAGGATGAAAGTTCAACCAAAAACAATGAATTATATGTCCATAAACACGGAGAGAGAGAGACTAATGTTATAACATGAAGCAGGTTTCCTCTCTCCCATGTGTGTGTGTGAGAGAGAGAGCATGTATGGGATATGAGGAGGGGGAGCTGGAGAGAGAGGGAAATCAAAAAGGACTAGGAATCATGGATAGATACAGGTAATATAGTACGGGAAAATATGGTAGAAGCTCGATGAGACAGACGGACAGACGGAGAGAGAGAGGGAGACGGACAGGTAGGCATGAGTAGAGTAATAAAAATAAAGGGTGGAACCGGTAACCGGAATAAACCCCTTTTGAAAAACTCATAGACACACACACGCTATAATTCAACAAATCTTTTTTCCAATGGGTGCTCTGAATGTTTATCATGGTCATTTATCTCCACACTCTTTCTTCTTTCTCTACCACATCCAAACTGTTATGATTATTATTACTCTCCTTAAGATCATTATTAGACGCAATAATAATCATTGTTTGTGTGTGTGTGTTGTTGGTTTCAAAAACTATGATTACACCAGCAACAACGACAGTAATAACAACAATATTGTTTCCACTGTCTTACTTTTGTGTACTCCCCATTTTTATTCCACAACTCTAAATATTGTGTATCCTGTAGAATAAAACATACACACAACAAAAGAGAGAGAGAGACAGACTTGAACAATTAATAAGAGGAAATTTGCATGCAGACTCCATATTATTTTTTTATCCCTCCTTTTTTTCCTCCACAATTTATTTGTACAAAGTCCCTTCCCTCTGCTCAACAGAGCACAAACTCTCAATCACCCATACATCCATCTTACAAAAAAAATGTTTCAGTGAAATTGTTTGTGTTAGTATTAAATACGTAAATACACTTTGTACTTTACATGTTGGGTAGCTCAGAAAACCACACAGAAGTACAATGGGCAGACAACTGTCTTGGAAAAAAACCAACAAAGAGTAGCCGATTGTAACAGAATGATGGACTCAAAAAATACACAAAACTACAATTCATTGACATTTTAAGTTACTTTCAATTTTGTCCATATATCATAAAAAGAAGTAAATGTAGGGAAATAAAAATAATCCAAAAAATGGGTTTTTTGTTAGGACACAAGTGTAACCAGGTCAAATATGAAAATTTACGTTGTACACAAACAATGTAAATAAAAAGGATAGAAAAGTATTTGTCACATTATTCCACATGTGAAATCGGATTGTGTGTCCAATCCTGGAGATATGGCGTGTGTTTTCTCAAGAAATGTAATATTGAATCACATTGCATTGTGTTATCGTAAAGCTTATAATATTGTAACCAGTTTCATTTCGAACAATTGTACTATATTTTCATGCATCTCACAAGGTCAGAATTTGTCTAGAGTAATTTTGTGATTTTGATTCATGGGTGTAGCATAATTTGAGAATTTACGGTGTGTAAGTAATGCTAAATAAATATGCATTGTTCACATCTCACTCTTTCTCTCTTCCTCATCCAATTTTAATGCAGCACAACGAATTTTACTTCTTCGGTTGTAATGCCAAGGTCTATTCAAAATGGAATTTTTGTGTGTTGCATTTATTCTCCTCCTGGTTATTCTCAACATTGTGATGCATTACATCGTGTACAGCTACCGACACACACACAATTATTGTACAATATATCCATTTATATTAATATGCAAGGGATTGTTCCCATTGAAATTATATAGAGAACAATGAGAAGGAGTCATGAGTATAGAATATTACATGGTCAATGTCTTTCTCTATTTTCCACTCCGTTCAGTATAGGTAGTAGTGAGGCATGTATATTGTATAACACACTCATTTTCGAACCATGCAACCGACGTTTGTTAAATAGACTCACAATTGTGTCCGTTCATTATATGACTGTTGTACACACACACTCACACACAGAGAGGAGAATCTATGAATAAACCTTTTAGAAATGTTTTTCTTCGGCTGATCATAATGCCCATGTTTACAATTGGGGCACGCATAATCATACGTTGTAGGCACACACACACACGGAGGCATCCCATAAATAGACACCATGTGAGGGAGACAGGAACATGATGACACGTGTCATGTCAAAAGAAGAGCGAGATAGGAGAAAAAAACAATAATAGTAACAACACACGTAGCGTAGATATCTTACATGAAATTCTATTGTGGTTCTCAAACCTTCAACAACAACAACAATATCCTGAATATCCCAGTGTGTGTGGAGCAGGAGGCAGGAGAGTTCAAAATACAAAATATGCTAGAGAATTAAATTGAACAACAAGTGAGACTCCTTTGTTGAATACATACGTACAAAACTATTTACACATGTATAAACTTACATCGTACGTAGATTATGGAGCAATGTACAATAAAAAAATAGGTAATATTTTAAATGTAACATTTTGTGTGTTTAACCCATCCCCTTCTCTCATTGTGGAGGATGGTGGAAAATTTTTCGGAGCAATTCTATTTCCCCTGTGCGTGTGTGTGTGTGTGTTGTGGAGTGTGGAGTGTGAGAGGATGGTGTGTATTGTACACACCATTTTGATAATTGTATTGTTTCTCCCGTGTGCCAATGCAGTGTGACTGCGTATGTGTGGATGGATTGACATAATGAAAGTCCATGTAAAGGGGGACTTTATATTATTCTTATTATTATTATTCTTATAAATATTTGTGTACTATTTCTCGACACATACGTACTCTCCCCAGCAGACTCTGCTTGTGCGTGTGTGTAGAACATGGTATAAAGTTAAATAATTGTAATTGTGGGAGAATCTCAAGTTGATTGGAATGACGGGTGAACTCTGAGACTTTTGAAAAGAGTTTTATAAAAGTGAGAGAGAGATGGAATGGAGAGAAGGGGGAATTTTTCTATTGTTATTCTTGTCATCTTCTTGTGAACTCCATTTTGAATCTGACACCTCTTTAATTCTCAATTTATTCTGAAGGTGGGAAAACAATCAAAGGACAATTGTGGTGAACCATCCCATCACACTCTGTTGTTGTGTCCACACACACACATACAGCATAGGCCTCAGAGAGAGAGAACGACGTGCGAATGAAAACTCGGATTATTTTTTTTGTCTGTCAAATACTCTATACATATATAAGAAAAGAGACAGTGAGTGCGTGTGTGTGTGTGTGTTGTACAATATCAATGTCAATATGAACTTCATTTCACAACAATACAAAATTCTTTTACACTTTTAGTTCTTGCGAAATATTTTCCTTACACCTCAACATACAAATGTCTTTGATTGACACTCCATGAACCTCCTCCTCCTTTCTTTATATGTCTCTCTATTAAAATTTCCAAGAGAACTTTTTCCTCTCAGTTAATATAAACAAATACAACTTTACATTATTCTTCTTTGTCCTCCACACACTGAAACACACAATCAGGAAAACTAACATCATAAACGTATTTTTAAAATAATAAGTTTTGAGAAATCCATTGAACTCTTTAATAGAAAGACGGGGAAAGTTTTTATTCCATTGACATTCCAAGAAAATATTTCTCTCTCTCTATGTGTGTTGGGAAAATAAACTGCACCATCATTATTAGTTTTTGTATTGGAGTGTGATAAAACATTTCCCCCCTCCTCCAACAACCACAATGCATTCATGATACGATGAAAGGCAGAAAATACATTTTTCAATATCCCGTTCCCAATTTTCCTCCCTGAAAAATGAAAACCCCGTCGGATGATGATGGTTTTGAAAAACTGAACCCTCCATGTGAGGATCCTGTACAAAATGGAGGGATGTATACATAAATACACTAGAGGTACAATATTGGGTGAGGAAAATGCTTTTAAGGGAACACAGATGATACTCTCCTGGCTTATGTTTTCATTAAGTTCACTCGGCATCCTTTTCAAAACGATCAACTCCTTCACAGTCTGTAGTACACAAACTGTGCATCACATGTCTCTATTCAGGGACACCACAAAGAGGGTTGTATAATGTACAAGAGAGGATGTGTGTGGAGTTGACTATATTTAAAGTTGAGGCTGAAATTGCCAAGAAAAGTTTAAAAAAGCTTTTTCAAGATTTTGACAGGAAATTGAAATTTAATGTAGTAATTTGTAATTACTTTACTACTCTGTATTACAAGGCGTTTCGACGGATGACGGTGGAGGCTTCGAGGGAGGAAGAAGGAGAGAGGAAGACGGTGGAAAATTTTTTTCGGTGAGATGATAATATCATAACAGCAGAAAGGAGCAGCAGGACTATGAACATCCTAACGCTATATCTCACCGAAGCATCTTTATACACACAATATGGCTATGTAATGCAAGTAAAGATGAGTCTCTCTTCTCTCTCTCTCTCAGTTTTGAGTATGTCTCGGGAGTGTGCAATATTTTAAAAAAGTTTGTGTGTGTGAGAGACTGTTCGCGAAGGAAGGGAGCAGAGATAATGTCCCGTATCCTTTTTTGTCTCTAATGTGCAGAGTTTATGATATTTCATATGAGAGGACGAAAGAGAGAGGGAGAGAGAGTTAATACAGCAAGTAGTTGATTTTAACAAGAAAGTTTGTTGAGGCCAAATGTATATTTATTAGCCGGGTGCGGGGAGAAAATTGAGCATCATAAGCTCGGATGAAAAGAGACGGAAGGCAAATAAACTTATTACTAACCACAAGAGAGAGAGAGAGAGAAGGGACTCCTGGTCCTGAAAATATTTTTTTGTAAGATCTATAGTCAGCCTGAAAAGTGACAGGAGGGGGAGGGAAAAAGAGAGAGAGAGAAGGTTTTTGTATGAATGTGTGTGTGTGTGTTACTCATGTAGTCGGATAGTAGGGGGAGATTGGTAATTGTAGAGGAAGGTAATTTGAAAATTTCCTGTTTAAACCCCCACTCATTTGCTACAAAGTCTTTTAGATGAGCTCAAAAGTTCTATTTCATGGATAATTCCAGGTTCTTCCTGGCTCCCTTGAAAAATAATGATGAGAAAAGTACCATTACTTTCCTCTTGCAACCAGCAATTTAGTTCAAAAAGGTTCAGCCTACACTTACTTAACTCAACTCTCTCCCCCTCTCTCTCTTTTAGATTCACCTACACTCATAGACAAGAGAGAGAGAGAACCTTCTTCATTATGTAATATCCAAAAGTCAACCCACTTCCCATTACATGGTAGTCCTACATAGAAATACATACACAGTTCCCCATCTTACAAACTCATTTCCACATTAGATCACCAGAGTAACAGAGAGAGAGAGAGGATAAGACAAGGTAGGGAATTATCTGTGTACTTTTACCTCCACTCTATTAGTTCTTTGGTCAACTTTAACTTCACACACACACACAACACACACACCTTCATTCACAACCTCCTCCCTCCTTTATAATAATCATAAAGGCCGCTGATTTATTTTTCTCAAGTTGACTGAACCTTCGTTATTTTACACACACACTGCGATGTATTAAAAGTATGTTCTAAACTTTCCAGTAGTAGATGCACCACGTCTATATGAAAAATGATTGACTGTGTATATACTCTTAATTATTTATATAGGTCATTTATTTATAAATCCCAACTATATTGATGAACTGTCTTCTTCTTCTCAGAACCCCGAATCCAGTTCTACTCCATGTAATTTCTCACCAAATTCCAAAGGACAAAGGTTTCCTCTTTGGAATCAACGAAACTTATGGAAGCATTTCGAATACAAATCGACACGTACACAAACGTATAATTTAACCTCTCTCTCTCTCTTTCTCTCAAAGTTTGAATAGGAATGGAGAAAAAACATTGGGAGAAAACAGTATTGTTCAAAAATGTACTCATCAACAATAATTTGTCCTCATTTTTCATCGTCTTCCTGTTCCTCATCTTCCACAGACAAACATACACACACATACAGGCAGACAAAACAGACTCTCGTCTACTTGGAACCGACAGCCCCATGTCACAAAATTTCGATTTGTCTCATTCTGACTTTGCCCTTACCAGAGTACAAAAAATTTTGCCAGGGCCGACCTGGACCCTACAAACAAAGTATTGGCTCTCTCTCTCTTACATCATGATACTATGGATCGTTATCCCTGGATACTACAGTGCAGTACAACGAAGAGGTTGTGTGTGTCCTGTCCTCTTATTTACGATTAGCCTTTTGCCTTCTCCATTTTTTCCAACTCTACTCTTCTCCTTCACTCCACTCCTCACACTCCAAAGATGTTAGACAATGGAAATACCTGGAAATTTTTTTCCCTTCCCTCTCACCCTCTCTCTTCTCTCCTCTCTCTTCTTTCGTTGAACAACCTACAGATGTAAAGTTGTTCCAAATTTTTTCATTTTCTTTGTTTACGAAGTGAGATGGATCTGTGAGGAACATTTATATATGTACACACACTACGCACTTACACACACAGAATACATATAGCTTTGGAGGTCAAGTGATCACTCACGATCATCACCGAACACTCTCTAGCTCAGATTGGGCTTGGACTACAAGACCCATATGGAATGAAGATGGGATATGAAATCAAGGGAAGAATCAGGTAGCTTTTTCTCTTATATTTTTTCATACCATATCCAAGGTGTAAGGGGTGGATCTCCTCAAATGTGGAGGATGAAGAAGAGAGAGAGGGAAAAATCAGATTCCAAGATTTTCGGATGGATACGAAAGAGAGAGAGAGTCAGGAAAAGTCAAGAGTTGGAAATCTGAAATCTCCATAAGCCATAGAAGCAAGTTTTCCTACACTGGAAAACACACATATGGATATCCATGGAGAATGAGAGATGCTCATATATAATATTGGTTTGGTAGCTGAGGATGGAACAAGAAATGTGTGTGTACATTATTACTAGACTGGCAAAGAGTGACGCCGTGAAGATTTTGAAGCTGGCTGAGGTCAGAACTGACATTACTCTCTCCAGGGGATCCTACAAGATCGCTACGGTGAGACACAGAGTTCACCTAAAGAAAATCAGCAGGTGCTTTCTAAGAGAAAGAGAGAGGCAGAGAGAGAGAGACTCCATAACGAATAACCAACCGCCTCTGTTTTTCTTCATGTACAAGTGAACGTGTATAAAGAGAGAGAGAGAGAGGAAAAAATCAAAAAAAATAGAGAGAGAGAGTCAGCATGTTTTTTTTGGACAGATTATTTCCACGCTCTTTTTTTAACATATTCAAAAATTCTTGAAACATTTTTTCCCTCTCTCCATCCCTTCTCTTCCTCCTCATAGTATCGCTCGTCTCGTGTCTTGTGACTGGTGACTATTTGCCGTCAAAAAAAATTATTTTAAACAACACTCCACCACTTTCAACTCCATTCCCTTTCCTCTGTGACTCCAGAGTTAGCTGTCTATTTAACAAAAATAATATATGTGTGGCCCGTTTTTTCGAGACAGTCAAAAAACTCTCTCTCAATTTACTCTCTTTTTGAGACTCACCCAAAATGTATGAATATGAATGTGGCTTAATACCATCTAGTATTTTGTGAAGCTTTCAACAACCTTACAATATTTTTTTTAAAAAAGGTTTTGAATACTCAAACATTTTAAGTATTTATTTTTATCTCTCCTCTGTGTCCGCCTGCGCCTACATGGATACTTCAAAGGGAGATGGATACCCATGTGTGTTGTTGTGGGTGGGAATGTGTGTGTGTCGAAGTAAGCCTTCCTTAAACTGTCACTCAACCTCAAATAACTCCCCCTGCAATTTCTCAATGTTCAATGCTTTCTTCACTAACCTACCATGTGTAAAACTGTCTCAAAAATTATTATTATTATTCTCTGAGTAATTAGAATGTCCACGAACAAAGGGAGAGTACACACCACACACACACACGTACCGCTTCACTATACTTTCATGTTTTGTGTTGTAGAGATGAAAAAAAGTAGACTATTTTTTCTGATCTCTCTCCAACTTGGTTATCCACCTTTAGTAGACGAAACGAGAGGAAGAGAGATGGATAATGGTCGGTAGGTAATGAAGAATTCTCCTTGGTCCGTTAAGAGAATGGTGTGTGTGTGTGTAGCCTAGTCTAGTAAAGTGTAATTCTGTATAAAATCGTAATGACTACATTGTACACTCTGGTCTTTTTTCTGTCTTTGGCTGATGTGTTAGTATATCTGTGGAGAAGAGGAGAAGGAGGAGGAGATTGGGAAGTTTTTGAACGTCATGCAACGTCTCGAACGTGGAACGCCACGAATGTCAATGAAGTCGTGTAATTTACACCGGCCGACTGACAATAACTCATTTTTTTCCGCCGAGAAGTGGAAGCCAACTTGCTAAGGTAGTAGGAGCAACGTAGCCACATTAAATGTTTGTGTGAGAGAGTTAACATTATAATATTATAGGCTCCTTTAATATGTAGCATGGAAGAATCAGCGTATCCATCCTTACACAATAAATAAGTATCAGTGTGTAATGTGTTGTGTGTGTGTGTTGCCTGGAGTGGGAAATAATCGGCCCAAGATTTTTACGCTCTCTCACTCTCCTTCTCTCCTCCTCAACATCCACATACAGACATCATACATACAAATTTGACTGTGTGTGATGAGAGAGAGAAGAAGAGGAGAGGACAGGGAGAGATGGGATACACGTATTTACTGGGGATATTGTAAAGTGGAGGTTTGGAAAGAAAAATATGTTGCATTGAAATAAGATGGTGTCAGTGATAAGGAGAGAAAGAGAAGAGAGAGAAAAGAACCGCATATCTTTGTGTGTGTGTGGAGGAACAAGAGAACCACACACAGAAGGAGTATGGAAGCCATTGTGCCGTAAACAATGAAGGATTCTCTCTCTCCTTATTGTCACCTGTCCACAATTGCATTTAAATGGAGGAGGTGTAAAAGATTAGACTTGGTGAGGCTCGGCTCTTCCACTCTGGCTCTGTTGGGGTAAAAACGGATATGGAAATTCATTGTGTGTGTGCTCACCTCCCTCCACTCTTTCTTGTGTGTGTGTGTGTGATGTGAACCAGTGACAATTTTTGACTGTATCTTTCTCACTCAGTCCATGTCAACACCACCACCACCATGACTATGAGAATCCTACAATTTGCTGCTCCTTCTTTTTTGTCTTTCTTTAGAAAAATCCTTGTAGTCTCCAAACAGAGTGAGGGAGAGTGTGTGTGGACACATTTATCTTCTTTTTTAAATATTAATACACACTATCCTTTACCTATGCACATAGGAAACGATCCTTCGTTTCCCAAATACATATTTTAAAATGGGTTCTTTCACACATTTGAAAATGAGCTTCCTAGCCCATCATCCCCTCTGTACTTTGTATCTGTAAAAAAGGAGGAGGAGGGTAAGAACAAGGAACAAGCCCATGATTATACATGTGTTGTGTTTTGTGGTGTGAGTGTGAATGGCACACACAGGCATACATATTTTTGTTGGTTTGTCAAATGACAGGGTAGAGTGAGAGAGGAGGAGGATGATGAAAATGCAATAGTTGAGTGACTTGTGACGTTGTGACTTGTTCTTTTTTTTCTCTCACTCTCTCTCTTCGTCCATGTCTTCTTATCATCGTTTATAGTCGTGCAATCTGATACGATGGGTAAATGATTCCCTTTATAAATGTACCCACCTTCGAAGGATCATTATGGTGATTATCAGGAGGAGCAGAGCTCTTCTTTAGCCGCCCCACACTTTTGTATCTCCTACACACAACACACACAGGCAGACACACATGTACTAAACAATTTGTACATACCATCCTCTCTCCAGCAAAAAGGCTCAACTTGTCTACACTACTATTAAGTTCACACACACATCATGTCTCTCTCCATTTAATTTTTGTGGGTAGTGGGCTGCCCAAAAAGCTCACTCGCACTTAACACAATACACAACGCTCGATACTTGTACACAAAAAAGAGTGTGTGTGTGATAATAAAATGTAGGACTATCATCATCATACATTTGTGTGACTATATTTATATAAATGAAGTCACCTGGACACAACACACACACTACACATCACATCACATGTAATTCCCCATCCATCTTGATAGACATCATCATCATCCTCAGCCAGTTCAGTTGAACATGATAGTCACACTCACGGCAGTCTATTTTACCCAGCCTTCCCATCCCCTCCTTCTCTCTCTCTCTCTCTACCTCTCCTCTAGAATTAACTTAAACTCTCCTCCAGCTTCTCTCTCCTTTTTACTCCAACTTGAACTTGTATGCTCATAACTACGTCATGTACTTTTAACACTTAGTCCACATCCAGATAGGAGACTAATGTTAATGGCAGCAGTCTACACATGCCATAGTAGTTACTCCTTCACACACACTCACTATCTCTCTCTCTCTTGATGCACTTGATGCCTACAAGGTAAAGGAATCAGGAAAGGCTGAGGAAACTCTTCAACTAATATAGGTAATGCCTACGATAATGACTATAGGGGACAATTACGAAGTTTGTAATCTCCTATCTTTCTCCCTCTCTCCATCCATCTGCATCTTCTTCAAGAGTCTTGATGCACACTTTTCCATACTAGTCTTATCGTGTGTGCGTGTGTATGTGTTCACACACATACACACACGGTAGTGTATCATTTTCTGCTGGTTCCTTTTTTGCCCAAAGGATAAAGAGAGGAGGAGGAGGGAGGGAGGGGAAAAATGATCGCATCGTGGATATGTTGCTTAGATGATGCACCATTCGACGGCCATTCTTCAATGAACAAGAGAAGTGCAGGCGGGCATGCTGAGACCCTGAGAATTAGCCTGGTGAGTCTTTGTTTTCTACATAAAGACTCGAAATTTCTCCTGGAGTTTTCCAAACTGAGATCAATTTACTTCCTCTCTCTCTCTCTTTCTCTTCTCTCTCTCTTTTCCTGTGTCTCACCTTAGGAGACGTCCCTCCTCCACAATGTATATATTTATAATGTATTTGATAGTCCTATCATAAGACTAAAGAGGAGAGAGAGAAGAAATTTTCTCAAGTATGAACATCAAGTGTGGAATTTCTTACACATTTTTATAGACACTGTTCGTCTTTTTAAGGGATTCTTTTAAAAAGAGAGAAAGAGAGACTCTCAAAATCTTCACACCTGCCCCCCTCCAAAGACATTATCCCCTTAATTTGATTAAGCTTTGATACACACACATGAGAACACAACACATAAATACAAAAGGACGAGTCTTGGACAGACACATCCCTATTTTGTATGCTTTCCATCGCTCCTCACAATTTTATATTTAAGATACGTAATCGAAGGGATTTTTCTTTCTCTCTCTCTCTCTCTCGCTGTATAAAAATCTAAACAAGCCGTTAAATTCACAATTATCTTCCATGTTGGATTTGTGTACTTCTGAGTTTACATGTACATTGTAGTATAAGAAAGAGAGAGAGGGGATTTGACATGATTTTCTTAAACTTTTGATAAAAAAAGAACCTCAAAGCCATTCTACATTGTAAAGGTCTTTTGTGTGTGTGTGTTGTAATTTGAATTTTGGATTTCGGAGAGAAGGGAAATGATAAATGGGTCTTTTTTTGAAGATATTAACATGATAGCATGTACACATAGTCTCTCTTCTTTTCTCTGTGTACAAAAAACTGTTTCCCCTCACTCTCTCTTCCTCTCTCTCCACACTTGATTGTTAGTGAAATGGAATGGATGTAAAAGTAGTTAAGTATTAGTTGTAGCAATATTATATTTTAATGAACGTGCTTAATAGATTAGAATGTGGGAGAGGGAGAGAGGAAGATGGGAAAAATATGATGAAGGAAGAGAGGATGAAGAAGAAGAAGAAGAAGGGAAAAGAGGGATCTGGAAAAAATCTCTGCTTGAAGCAATGAGGGAGATTTGGAGAAAAAGTACACACACACACACACACACACATAGTACAAAGTACATGTGTATATATACACACACAATGAAAAGAGTGAGTGAGTGTGTGTGTGTACGGTACCCACTGTAGAAGGAGATTATTCATTCTGCCCTTGCTCATTTGCATAAACAATCCATTTGGGATTCATCTCAGACGGACGTGAATTTAATTGGTGAAGCCCATTCTTCATTCTTCGTCATTCTCACTGTGTTCCTCTCTCTCTCTCTCTCTCAGTCAGTCTCTCCCTATCTTATTGTTATACATATTATTCTCTCTCTCTGTTACGTTATTACAGATTCAAACCCGCGTTCAACAATACACACGCTTCACACACACACATACGTTGCTTCGTCTGCCCTTTCAAAACCCAGTCTATATGTGTGTCCCTTGCACACAGCCCCGTGAGTGTACACAGTTTTACACTGATGTGTAGTAGTATATAATATCATGATTATTTCTGATGCTCAGTTAAATGGATCTTACCCTTGTCTAGTTTGTTTTCCCCTCCTCCACCACCTCCTCCTCTTTTTCCATCTCGCATCATTCTGCTGGTCTATCCCCCTCTCTCCCTTCTTTCCCCTTCCTACAGGCAATCTTCGGATTGAGGATTTGTCTTCCTCAAATGACCCAATGTTACATATTAGAGTCCTTCATCTAATGTGTTGTGATGTGTACATATGTGGATGTGTGAGACGAAATTTTACAATTAAATTCCGGAATAATTCAAAAATTTTGTTCATTTGACAGAGTGAGTTAGGGTGTGTGTGTAGTAATGAGAGGGATGGGGGAAAGGACTCTCAATTCTATATTCATCTTCAAAAATTATGTTATAAATCACATTCACGACGATCTAATTCCTAACCATACGCAAACATACACACGCAGAGCGAGAGAAGGAAAAAGATACACAAACGTCACTCATTAAAATTGCATGATGGTTTCCAAAATGGATTAATATAGTCATTTCGAGCTAAATTAATCTTAATGTTGGCTATATGGATTCTTTTGATTGCACAATTTAACTCTCCTCTCAACTCCCGACCGGTTTAAAAACACGTCATTAACACATTGTGCTTTGAGTCTCCTACACCATTGTGGTTGTACATACTACATACGTGTGTGTGCATGTGTGTGTGGCTTATGTATTTTGAATTTAATCCGAGAATAAATTTTTTCCGTGGAAAAAGACTGCACTATCATATACATGTGTACATTGTACACACAATGCAATGGAGGAGGAGGGTGGAATGTTACAGTGTGGATAATTAAATAAGATGTTTGGTTGTCTCTCCACCCTCCTCCCGTTATTTCTCCTCTCTATTCCCTCTCTCTTTCTCTCTCAGAAAGAAAAGGAAAGACAGGGGAAATCTGAGCATTACAATAAATTACTGTGTGAATTTATGTGAGCAAGTGGAAATGTGAGACTTTTCTCTTTCTCCTCTCTCTAGCTTCTTCTGGGGGAGGATATGTATCCTTTGAGAATGTGTGTGTGTGTACACTGTACACACACACACACATAGAATCATGGAGATGAAGACGGGTGCAATCTTTATCCGGAATCTATGAATGAATCCTCAAGGAAAAGAGGGAAGAAGGAGGAGGAGGAAATTGTTTTTTCGCAGAGAGGAGGAATTAAATAAAATTCCTATTGTCTTCTTCCTCATCTTCTACTCTCCCCCTCACCCTCACACACACATACACACGCTATCTAAACTAAATTATACAAGACATTGTACACGGTAAAGAGTTAAAGAACGAGTGGTCGAGAGGATTCCAGGGGGAAAAATTCTTGACATTTTCTACATTTCAGCTTTCCCAGTTTTTTTCTTTTCCCTTTTCTCTTGAACTGTTTTATTTCGTCAGCCTCATTTTATTAAACCCTTAAATGCTTCTTCATAATGAGTGAGCAGTTTGATTACCCATTTTCTCAATAATTAAGCCGGCGATTAAACTGGGATTGTATGGATCCTTAATTTAGATAAATGACCAGTTACCAAAATTCAATGCTATTTAAATTTTCAATTGAAATAATTTTGGTCAAAAGTGTTAATCCGTAAACATTTATTTGTTGTTCCTTTTCCTTTGGAAGAGTATTAAAAAGAAATTAGTTTGACTCTTAATTTATTGTTTGAAAGGAGGAGAGCACATTTAGACTCACATAAAACCTGACAATTATTTAGTATTTCTGGGGGATGAAAAAAGGGTGTGAAGGAATTTTAAAAAGCAAACTATTTTGTCTTTTCCTTTAGTCCCTCTCTTTATGTCTCTGTGATGTGTCATGGGATGGGTTGAACGGGAGGAGGATGAGAAGAACCCTCACATATAAACTAGCAACCCATGTCACATGTGCAAACACCCGAAATGGGTATGCAAAACATTTAACTGATTTTTCCCCGATTTTCACCGAAGATCATTAAATTTTAAACACTTGTGAGCTCAGTATTCAACATTATACATTTATGCTAAAGTATAACCAAATTTTGTTCGCAATTTTACGTGTTGTGGAGGATTGAATTATTACATTTAGTCGTCCGTCCTAACCGATGAAGACTACATTCACCTGAGTATAGACTCATTTTGGTCGATTATATACGACCTACTTAAATGGGACGTAAATGCCTGGACTGAGATGTAAATATTTCAACACATGTTTATATCTTTTTATGTTTTACTAGCCTATCAAACGTCTATTAAGAACCACACAAATATCCACAGAAAAAAATATTGTATTCCCATCCTCCTCCTTCACTCATTCTTCTTTCTTTTCTTACACATCTTCCTTTTCAAAATATTTTTCATTGAGGGAAACTGTCCTTATTTTTGCCTTGTGTATCACATACATCCTGTCGGCGAGACTACATCATCATCATAGTTGTGTACACCATTTGGCAGGTTCTCAACAACAGAGACAAGAAGAGAGAGGCAGAGAGGAAAAGGAGGAGGAGGGAAAAGCGGAGAAAGGAAATAAAAGTTAAGTGAA
Source organism: Pygmarrhopalites habei (assembly GCA_009870185.1). Lineage (NCBI taxonomy): Eukaryota > Metazoa > Arthropoda > Collembola > Symphypleona > Arrhopalitidae > Pygmarrhopalites > Pygmarrhopalites habei. The sequence goes on from WJFB01001831.1 coordinate 21,473, forward strand.
GCTATTTGTCTGAATTATTGTAATGATCACTCGCTCTCTCTCTCTCCTCCTCCTCTTGTACTTTCATTGAGGTTGGAAACATTAAACAGTTTTTCCAAAAATTACGCTTCGACTGCATTAAAATCATCCATGCCCTCCAAGTACAAACTTTTTACCCCACAGACACACACAGATGCAAATCGGAATGTCACAGGAAAAGTCTAGTTTTTTGTCAAAGGATCAAAACATTTCAATTTAGACTGAATCCATTTTTTCCATTACACTTCATGGCAATACACAAACTCATTATGAATGACTCATTCAAATTGTTTAATAATTTCAAATATTTCTAAATATTTTTTTGAATTCTCAAGAAAAGATAAAACATCAATTTCGTGACAGCTTTTATGCTAAATCAGAATTGAAGAGAGGTACGTCATAGGTTGACATATTTTAAAACCTAAAGAGCTGTTTAAATTAACTACCGTACCGTGGACAGCCTGCGTGTGTAGTAGTACATGACATAATGAGTGATTTGTTGGTTTACAAATGAGTATTTTGTACAGATATTGGCTGGAATGTAATCTTAATGTTTTTTTCTTTGATGAAACCTTGTCTACTTCTCTCCTTGTCTCCTCTGTACATGTATGTACTTAGTACTGTTCACAGTATGTCTGTGTTTGTCTGGTTGTGTGTTTTAGAATGAAAAATCCAGCATGTCACCCTCCACACACACAGAGACAGGGTGGAGGAGAGAGAGAGACTGCAGTATTTTTCGTATCAAATTCATTTCATTAGATTGCACACAACACACATACATGTTTGTATTTGTGCTGTGTTTGTGTGTGTTACTTAGAGCAAGTCTGTTCTAGACGGATATTTTATGTTGGCATCCAAACAGCATGTACGGACATGTTTGGCTAAGAAAGAGGAGAGAGAGAGGCCGAGAAAGAACGTTAAGAGATCTCCAGTACACAACACAACACAGGAGGAAGAGAGAGAGAGGAGAGATGCTCTTCTTAGTCCATTCGAATAGAGCGAAATGGGGATCCAAGCGCAATATATATTCCCTGGTGATTTAGGTGAGTGAATAGTATCTTCTTGTCTCCGGTACTGAGCCATCTTCATGTTCATTTTAGATGTACGATCTTCTCAGGACAGAAAACTAGAAGAGAGTAGGCAGAAGAGAGTCATGGAAGAAAGACGACGGTGAAGAGAGAGGGAGAATCAGATGCCATCAGCAGAGTAGAAGAGGAGGAGGAGAAGAGTCCAAAGCCTAAGAAACTAGTAGAAATTCTAGTACACAAAACCAGAGAGAAGAGGAGGAAACTGAGCTCTTCTTCTCTTTTCCACTATTTTCAAGCTTGTTTTTTTATCAACTCAAACTATCTCTCCCTCTCTTGTGTGTGTGTGTGTGTAGTGTGTGTATTTTGACTAAAGGATACTAGACCATGTTTGTTGTTGTTGTCGTCGTCTTTGGTGGACTGCTGTGTGCGTACATATTAAAAACCCATGCTAGGCCATACATAAAATGGCTCTTTCCTCTTTTTTGCGTCCCCCAAAACGATCCAGGCAATGACAACAACAACAAGAAGAGGAGGACAGTGAACAGTAAGGAACATGAAAGAGAGATAGGAGGAGGAGAAAGAAAAGAGAGGGACAAGGTCTTGCCACTTGGAGTCTCCCTGTCTGAAAAAATGTAACGCTAGTGAAAAAAAATGTATCAGGCTCTGCCAGACAGGAACTTTCCTTTTTCTTTCACTCTCTGAAAAGATGTATCCGAAATTTTGGACAGCTCCTTTTTTCAAACTGGGTTTCACTAAAAAACTAATTGAAGTGAAAGAAAATTCTTGGTAGATGAAGATTTCAATTTTTAAAGTCAGCGCAAAATCTCTTCCCTGACAATTTGTGAATCTAAGATGATGAGACTGTCTCAACTAGTAAAACCAAATTGCAGTGGAAGATTCGAGAGTGGAGGACGGACGTGTGTGTGCATAAATTTTTAATGTTCCAACTGTTTCTGTTCCCTTGTCAAGTCAAGGTAAAAGTAAAAAAGTAAGACCAGACATGACGACGACGACGACAGCTCAGCGTCCTCTCATTTCTTTCAAGTATGAGAGAAAAGGGGGTGAAAAAATTTTCGTGTCTTTTTTTCTGGAGGAGACAAAATGGGAAATGTGTTATTTTTATTTTTTAATGAAATATGAGTGGTATGCTTTACTAACACTGTAGAATGTATGGGTGTGTGTGAAGGGGTTGGTGTGCTTTGGTTTGGTGACTCGAGTTTTGTGTCATGTCGGCTCCGTTGTAGGACTGTCATGTAACCATGGTGAAAAGGATGAAGATGATAGAAGATAGGGAAGATAAGGGACACTGGAAAAAGATGAGGTGACAGAGACACGTGAGATCCAACATGCAGATTCCTTCCCTTCACACACACACGCACACACACACACACTAGGACGGAGAGTGGAGAGTGTGGAGGACGAGTCAAGATATATAATTGGAGTGAATAGGAATCTGAGTGACGGGATGACGACGACCAAAACCAAACTCGTTCCTTCGTTCTCCTCCTCCTGGATTGTATCGTCGTCGTTCTCCCGGTGTGAAGGTACATGTGTCAGGCACATGTCAAAAGTCTCTGGGTGTGAGTGTCACAGTTGTTATCAGTCAAGCCTGCGAAAAAGAAAACCTTAAAACCCAGGGAGAAAAAAACACAAACTCTCTCTCTCGCTCTCTTTCTACACATATAGGACTACTTGTGTGTGTGTGTACTAGTATAGTAGAAAATGTACTCTTTCCCCCGTTGACACTTGAGATCATCAAATTATTCACCGAGCTGTCGTGTGTTCAACTGTACACACATACTCCTCAGTTCCCTGTGTCTCACAGAAAGGAGAGAGAGTGAGAAAGACTGTGATGTTGTGTATGTGTGCGTGTGTGTTGTGTCTCCTGGTTTTCATTAAGCTACTCCAAAAGAGAGGACCATGTACCCAAAAGGCACTTTGATATTTTTAATCGCTCTCTCTCTCTCACACACACACATACACGCTCTTCTCTTTTTCTTGAAAAGTCCTTGTAAAGTTTGTCAAGACGTCGTTCCTCCAACTCTCTGACTCTTGAGTTGGGTTAGGAGGATTGAGAGAGAGCGTGTGTGTGTGTGTAGTTTCGTGTAGTGGTGGACCATTTCATCTCATATTTCAAGTCAACAGGGAAACCACAGTCAGGGATGGCAGGCAGAGAGAAAGAGAGAGAGAGAAGGTACAACATTAAACTTTACCAAAAGTCGAGTTCTCTCTCTCTCTTTTTCCTCTACCGAGTCGTAGTCGGAGGTTCCAAATGAAAACCGCAAAAGTTTACATATACCTGCTAATGTTTATGAACGAGAAAACGTCAAGCGTCTTTTTCCGCCCTGTACAACATTTCTACTCTACTTTCTCGATATGTAATGTCTACACGCAGACACTCACACACACAGATACAATACTTGCACATACACCGTCCACACGTAGACAGTAGGGAGTGTGAGGGTGGGGAGGGTGTATGTGTGTGTTTCATAATGTTGTCTGAGTAGGAGAGAAATGCAGTGTGAAAAGCGAGAGCTTAAATTAACCAAGTAAATCAGGTAGTTTTATGGGCGATAAATGTCCACTTAGAGTAATCCCTTGTGCCTTCATTTCATTCCTCTTTGTACATATGTGTGTGTTTGTGTGTGTGTGAGACAGAGAGAGAGCACAGTGTTACATGTATATGTTGTAGGCAGTATCCTTACTCCAGTAAATATACAAACTAAAATTAAAATAGTCAACATACTTACTATTATTACAATCTCTCAACACAATTATTTTGACAAATTTTGTTAATTAGTCTTAAAGGGACTTTCATTAATAGATCAATTGAACACTTATGAGGACCTAAAATATGAAACAAAATACACGTTTCGCACAAAATTACCTGGTATAAGCTCATCACACATTGAACAAATTAGGGGAACGGCGGGTGAATCTGGACCACTGGTAAATCTGGTTCACTTTTAAAATCGA
>WJFB01001832.1:0-25488 GCA_009870185.1 Pygmarrhopalites habei
GGTTTCATAGATCGTTGTCATGCAGAACGGGATATTCTGGCCAAGGTAATTTACGACCAAAGAAAATATGTACTATTATGACTGAAACAGTTTTCGAATAATCATTTTTGTTATAGTGGGGTCCGGGTACATTTATGCTACGGTTTTCCGATTCAACCCTTGGAGGAATTTCAATATCATATGCAGCGGCCACTACTGACGGACGTCTTGAGATTCGTAGTTTATCCCCATTCACGGACAACGATTTGAAAGTGAGGAGTCTTCCAGACAGGTAGCTTGTGTCATCAAGAACATTTTTTTGTTTGGTTTTAAATACACAGGTTACTTGTAATGATTGTTTTTTCTACAGAATCCATGATGCTGAGCAATTCGTCAGTGTGTACTATCACAGTAGCAAAGGCGATGAAAGTCTAACTGCCAAGGCTCACGCATTTCCTCGTCAAAATGACAGACATCCATTATTTGGAGGTATCCTACTGACAACTTACTTAAAATTTGTATAAAACTACACTACTGTCATGCTACATACGTAATTGTATTGATCGAACGGGATTTATAATCATTTATTTTCTGGAACTGTAGCAGTCAAAAGCTCCTATGTACAAGCTGAAGTAGTTATGGTCATTGCTTCCTCGAGCAACAATGGACAAGTTATGACTAGTCAAAGCATGACACCAAACGTTCCCATTATGCCCCAAAAATCTACAACAATGGGTCAACCAGGATTTGACCAAATACAGCCCCGGAAAGTGTCTGGAGATCGGTATCTATCTATACATGAGTGTCTGTTGTATTCATCAGTGACAGCGTTAGTAGTTACATGCTAATGGTATGGGTCATTTTTTTCAGTACCCCTGCTCAAAGTCCTTACAATCCAGTGGACATAGTTCAAGACATAGATGATGATGTTTGGATGGACTTCCTGGATGCGTTAACTCAGGGTGCTGAACTTGCTCCTGAAGAGCTTCAAGGAATATACGAAGGATTTGAAAGTTTAGCAATGCCCGAGTCCCCCGATAGTGGGATTGTTCTGGAACAGCCTGTACTTTACCGTCTGTAAACCTTTCATGGTGTGTGTCAACGTGACTATTTATAATCATTTTTATGAATAAATGCACAATACTTTTAACATTGTTCTCAACAACAACAACAACGTATTTTATTTGACTCTGTATGGAAATAAAGGCCAAACAATGAACAGTACAACTAAATACTGCCTTAGTCTTAGCAGAAAATTCGAGTGAGGTCAAGGTTTCGTAGGGACCTCTGGTCAAAGGAAAGGTCTTCTTCCCTTACTCCTGATTATCTGATTGACCTAAATTAATTCATCGCTCTGCAGATAAATTGACAACTTAACAGGGACATCATTCGGGACAGTAGACAAAAAAGAAGGTGAATGTGTTCAGGTCCAAGTTGTGCCTGGAATTAAAATGTCCTAAATACGGATCAAGTGACTCATCCACACAGCTGATTGTGAATAGTTGAAAATTATATTTTTTTGAGAGCTTGGAAACATTATTCCTAAAATAACTTCAATTGTGTCTGTGTTCTTATTAGTTGGTAGGAAAAATTATAACAAGTACATTACGAATATCCTCAGTGAGTAAAACAATATGACAATTTTGTCAAAGAAAAAGGGTGGTGGTTCCACAAAGAGTGACACAGTGGACTCTGTGGATCATCATAATGTTGTTCAACATCAAGACGTCACATTCTGTTTCCCACCCTCAGCTACAGGTAATTAATTGCTATGAAATTATTTTAAAAGTTTTAAAATTTATTTCGAATAAAATTTATAGATAAGAAAATCTAAATTTGATGACAAATTTTCTAATTGACCTTAGCCTGAAAGTTTGAGTTTGGGTCCATTTGTTTCATCCATTTGGTCTCCACAAACACATTCTCATAGCCACAATCTTGGAGCAACAGATAAACGAACGAGTCAACCACATTATGATGACTATCAACATATTGACACAACAAGTAATACACATGGCAAACGAAGACATTCAGAAACGAAGAGGATCTCCTTTGGGGTTAGTAAAATTGTCTACAATTTCTTTCCAAAATTGTGACATGAATAATTTTTTCATTTCTTCTTTCTTAATAATAAAAGATGTAGTCGCAGCAAACATAGTCGTGTTGAGCGTGATCGTACAGCTACTTCATCTCCAAGTGGAAACAGTAGTGGTCCATCGGTGGGATCATCATCGTCATCCGAGTCGTCAACTAGTTTAAGTAGCATCGTACCTCAAAACGCAACTTCTGAGGTTAACTGTCAGTCAGTCAGCTGTAATTCGGAGGATGAATATGAAGCTCGTCCAAATTCTCAATTGACCGAAGAGGAATGGACAGAGGTATGTAACATTTTTACATTTATAATATGATCAGCCTGAATTTGTCAATTTGTCAACATTTTTTAATTTTAACAATTTCAGCGTGAAAAAAGATTTGAGAAGAAAGTAATGAAAAAACGACTCATCATCAGGAAAATGAATGAAGATGGTGCATGTTTATTTCGAGCTGTGGCCGATCAAGTATATGGAGATCAAGATATGCACATAGAAAAGATTTGAGAAAAAAGTAATGAAAAAACGACTCATCATCAGGAAAATGAATGAAGATGGTGCATGTTTATTTCGAGCTGTGGCCGATCAAGTATATGGAGATCAAGATATGCACATGATTGTCCGAAACCACTGCATGGACTACATAGTAATAATTATAGTTTATTTGATACTACAAACTAGCATGGTTGTTCATCTAAATACCAATTTATTTTAAATATATTTATTTTGTTTCCAGGCTGCCAATTCGGATTACTTCTCGCAGTATGTAACGGAGGACTTTGACCATTATGTGAGTCGCAAGAGGTTGGAGAATGTGCATGGAAATCATGTTGAAATTCAGGCCATGAGTGAAATGTACAATCGGACAATCGAAGTCTTCTGTTATAGCACTGGTACTACTTGCTATTAATTTTTTTCGTGTTACTAGTATGTATAGATCTAAATCGAACGAGTCCTAAAATTTTGTTTTACTTTCCACTTTTAGACCCGATCAATATATTTCATGGACAAAAAGTAAAAACCGACTATGAGCCTATTAGACTCTCTTACCACCGAGGAGTTCATTACAACAGCATTGTTGATCCGTACAAGGTAAGTATGCATTAAATTTTTTACACCGAGAAAATGTCCTTTGGGAACGTCACATCACATTCAAGTGAATATTTAAAATATTTTAGGCAACAGTTGGCGTTGGTCTGGGTCTACCCGGTTATTGCCCTGGTCTGGCTGATAACAACATTCTCAAAGAAGCTGCTCGAGAGAGTGAAGAAGTTCACATCGAACAAGTAAAAATGAATTGACATTTCTTTTCTAAAAAAAATTTTACCTGTAGACAACACTGCTAAATTTTTGTTTACGCTTTATTGTAGGCTATGTTGGAAGACAAATTACGTGCCACAGACTGGGAAGCAACTAATGAAGCTATTGAAGAACAAGTTGCGAGAGAAAGTTATTTACAATGGTTGAAAGATAATCAAAGACGCAATCGAGCTGCGGTAATTGATTAATATTTCCTTTAAAAAATATATACCTTATGTTTGAAATCTTGGTCTAAATGTGTGTTTGTCTCCTATAGCGATCACCAACTGCTTCCAGCTCTTCTGCCACGGTCACATCATCTGGATCTAGTGGGGAAATGAGATCTCCAAGGCCAAGGGCCCATGGCAGTAATATTTCTCCAATTGCCTCACCATTTCACAATGACGCTTCTTATCGCAACTCGCCAGCAAGATTATCTCCACCACCTTCCATTCCTAGTACTAGTAAAACTTCAGCTTCGCCAAACGCTCAGTCGACAATGGGCGCTGCTGCACTTTCACCATCTCCATCATCGAATATCTCAGAAAACTTTCAACTTCTTGAAACGGCTACTTTCCTAAATCAACTACCACCAGAAATGTTCGGTAAGTTATGATTCATTTGTAACATGTGTTACATTATCTACATGGTGCATTCATATGTAATAATATTATCTAAAATAATTTCATTTTAGGTTTGCAAGAAGGATGGGATGAATCTGATATACTAGCTCAAGTATTGGCTGTGTCTCAGCAAGAATACCTGAACGTGTTGAAAAGTAATAATACCGAAAATAACAATTAGGCTCAAAAAACTTATAATAAGTAATTAGGGATACAAGGGTCAATTACGATTCGAAATTGTAATTACGAATTAGTTCTTTTTGTGGATTTACGAAAGAAATATGTCGCAAGTAGGTATAAATGCGCTTTCGCATCTTTCAAACAAACGTTCTGTCCTATGTCGCATACTTTGTGGGCCAAAACAAAATACTTTCGGCCGAGAGCAGGTCTCGATTTTTTACATAAATTAAATTCGCAGATTAACTTATGTAGATGAGTTTTCGTATTCGTAGTGTCACGAAATAATGTATTTTAAATTGCGTAAAAGAAACTCTTGTCCTGTCTCTATTGTCATTTCTTGCTTCTTGTCACTTGAAACCCAGTTCATTCTTTTTGAAATGAATTTAATAGTTAACAATGATTATTGTTTCTGTAGATATTTTTGATGCTCAAACATCAATTAAAATTTACTAAATTTAGTTTAGTATACATATTCAGTTGATAGCTGACAAATGTTTACCATTTTGTTTTATTATTATGTTATAGTAGTGAACTCTTTTTTTCTTGAGAACCTCCCAACACATGAATTCTCTCTCCCTATTCTCCAGCCTATACTTTTCTGCCTTTCTGTATTCTACATTCAAACACACTTACATAAGAGCTCTATATTACAGAGCAGTAGTAAAGTATTTGATTTTTTGTATTGTTTTAGTTTTTCTTTTGTAGAATTGCGAAATTTATAACAAAATGTGTAGTCCCTATTTGTATCTCTATTCTTTCAGTAACATATAAATAAACTATGTTTGTCAAACTGGCACCTTATTTCTCGTGTATGTACCATATATCCTTTTCATTTTCATGATGATATCCATACTTAACATGATTAATGAAATAATTAAAAAAAGACGATCATTTATCATGCCGCAACAAGGTGGTAAAAAGTCGAGGTTCACATGGAGAAAGACGTCGATCATTTTTTTGACTTGACTTGTTAAACTTTAGCAATAAAAAATTTGACCTCCTTCAGAAGTAAATACTAAAGAAAAATGACAGAGAAAGGTCAAGGTAGTACTCCCTACTAATGTGCACTGTGGTCTCTCTACGTATTCTTCCAAATTTTTTATTGAATGGATAAAAACAAAGAGGTATCATTTTCAACGTACATATTCCAAAACGATCAACTTTTGTATTGGTGTATGGTGTACATTTGATATGATGCTGCTCCTATGTATCGTACGTAAGTAATCATAGGCTTGCAAATTCAAGATACCCTGTAATTTTAATGTTGAACCCGCTTTGTGAATCTACTTTGTACATTGTACACATACAATGTGCAGTACTTAATAGATTGTCATGTTTGTAATGCATCCCTTTATTATCCTATCATGTCATTTTTAGTTCTACTTTCCTTCACATATTTTACAGTGTGCCTACTACAATGTGTACAACATTGAATTACAGTGTAGCTTCAAAATTTACAAGTTCACAGTGCAACAAGAACAACGATGGATTGGAAAGTGTAAAGAAGTGAACTAGCGAAGACCAGTAGTAAATTATAATGCACATGGCGTAGTGAGGGAGAGAGAAAATGAGGTTTGAAAAAAAAATTCATGTCGCCTCATAGCATAGCATACATATGTAGCTAGTAAATACAGTCACTGTGAAAGTCTATAGAATCTTTCTCCGCCCCGAATTTTTTTTGTTCTTTGATAAAGTTAATACAAAAGACATTTTATCAGTCTTCAATAATAAATGGCATTTGGTTCTCCTTTAGTCACCTGTCAAAATTAATGTCATAGTCTCTCTTTCTCTCTCCTTCACCAAAGTTTCACTTTAAGTGCGTGTACAAGAGAAGGACTGTAGCCTTTTAATGAGTCGAAAAAAGAGAAAGAAAAAAAAAGGGAAAAAAGAAATATGTTTGGTGGACTCTCTTTTTTAAAGATCAAAGGATCATCAGCAGCAAAAAAAACTTGGACTACGAAAACAAGAAAGCATTAAGGATAAACTTTGAGAATCCATCATGTTCTTTAAACCTGGAAAGTTGTACTGATCACTGATGCTCCTGTTACTTACCACACTCCTTGTGAAATCTTAAAGAGTTACAAATTAAAGTGCTCAGATTTTTGTGTTCACATGTACAACTACTTAAGTCCTCTACATACATGGCCATTTGCACTTGAATAAAACACGTATAGAGAGGAACCAATAAATTACATTGTTTGTACTCTGTCAATCATATAGACATTTTTCTTCTTTTTTCAATTCATTTTTTGATTTGAAATCTTTTGCTATGCCCTGATGAAGAGGATACTCTTATACATACAACATTCTAATGTTGTATGTATAAGAGCAGTCAAGATTTGAATACTAAACAGCTTTTGTTAAAATCGATCGAAAGTCTTGATTCGAGACGATCTTAAGCTAACCACACATATTGTCTGAAACTTTTTAGCTCTTTATTAAATGTAACAATTTCACAAAAATGGGACTGTAATAAGTGTACAGCGAGCACTTTGCCTACTTTTTGACTCACATATTGTACAAAGTCAATTAAATTCACTGTGAGGGGTTATTTGAAACATTTTGATTCTCACTGACCATTATTTGTCTATGTGTGGTCATATAATGTAGACTCATTAGCATTCTATTTGAGAATTTTGACCAGTATATTACTGGCAGTAATAAGTAATAAGGACAAATTATTACATACAGAGAGAGAGAGAGACGGAGAGAGACCTTGAGTCGTTTGGAAATGTTCTGCTACTCCTCCTGAAATATTGTTTTCTGCACACTCCGAGTACAATTTTTTTTTGAAAGAAAAATTCAAGCAACTTGTCAACTTGTCACACATGTACTGTGGACATTGTCTACAATAGGACGAACGAGATGCAATGCAGGTGGAGAAATGACCCAACAGATTAACAAACTGTCCTGTGTGCAGGCTTACACATAAAAGGAAACGTTGACAATTTTTTAAAACTGCATGCAGTAGACAGTCCACGACAAGTCTAGAATGAATAATGTACTCTAGACTCTAGACATTCTAGACTTGTATAAAAAGTATTTATATTTTTGCTGCACCTCAACAAATTGCATTGCATGCACTTCTTAAGACAATCAGGAGGTTGTGAGTTCATTTAAAACATTACTGGTAATACCAGTCTAATTTTTTTCATTTTTTTCAATTTATTTTGTGGAAAATTACCAAGCTACATAATAACTACTCATAGGTAGCTAAAATGTTTGTCTGCGTATCTAAAGGTGTTGATCTTGAGGTGGGCCTTTTTTATTTATCTAATTAGCAACTTTTCCGTAGGACATGTCCATTTTAAAAATTGCAAATTAAAAATATCTATCCCATTACCTCCTGTAGAAGGAAGAGAAGAGACAGACGTGTTTGGAATCATATAACCAAGGCATAATTACTTACATTGGGTTGGAATAAATCACAATTTACCTTTTATAACAAATATGTTTATTGTCCAAAATTTGGACAATAAAATGTGGAAATATGACCTTCTCAACTTTGTCTGCCAAAAAATATAATTGTCAAAAAACTGACTAACGGGACTAGCTTTGCCTTTCCCATACAATTTAAAATCAGATTGACACGGGTCACCTGTGAGAGGTTCAATTTTATCACCATTTTGACACTTGAGTTTTCAGAGAGAGAGAAATCCGTGTTTGGAAAATTTACAAGGACAAAAAAGATTTTTCCCCTACTTTTATGCAAGGAGAAAAACAAGATGTATGAATAATTTAAATATGTCTACATGAAAGACTAGACGGTCATAATTCGAGTAACCTTATCATATATGTGTGTGTTTGTTGTATGTATTTGCGGGTAACATAATGAAAAAGAGGAAAAAAGTAGTCAATTGTGAAGAAAAAAATCACAACATTTTTTTTTCACAATAAATACTTGTAGGTACAGGATCATATAAAATATGCATAGTAGACTTGATCAAAACAGTTTATAGAAGAAAAGGAATGAGATCCAAGGTGAAGAAGATATTTTTTTTGTCTGACTAGCCCCTACTTATATACCATGGTGTGTTCTTCTTTAAAACTGAACTTGATTGTGCATGTTTAATAATAATAAAGCATCTTATGCACACAGGCCAATGTACTGATGTATGACTCAAATAAAATATACGGCGACATAAATGGTCCCCCATCATGAACTATCCATCTATCCTTGGAGAGTGCAACATGCAGAATGGAATCCATATAATGAAACCACATTAAAAATTTATCTTATACTTATAATATTGTACACTGTTTGCATTTTTGTTAATTGTTCAACTTACACAGTGGAAATACATATGTAAAGGATAGAGAGATGAGGGGGGTTCCATCTTGATTCCATGTTTGACACACTGAATCACTGACAGCCCAGGGATTCACATTTAAGTTAGACATGAGTAAAGTTGGCATATTTGTTATTCTCATGAATAGGGAGAATTATCATTTCAAACATCTGTGTGTGTGTGTGTGTTTTGGTGGTGGCAAAAATTGGGATGAATTTTGGGTGGAGATTTTGATGCCTTTCACCTGAACTCATACTTTTCTCCTCCTTATGTACATCCCATTGAGTCCCATTTCTCTTTGTGTGCTGTATAAGGTCTTCTTTTTTATTGGCTTTTAACCAGCTAAAGTACTTACATGATATTTTTTTGATGGACGACTCATTTGGGTTTTTTAAAGTGGGAATTTCATTCACCATGTTTTTTGTTTAGGTAAAAATTATACAACTCAAAATACTAAATACATTTTGCTTCAATTCAAAATTTATTTTATTTCCTGAATTAATTTTCTTATAAAATTCATTGTTATCCTACAGAATTACATACACTATTTATAATTCACTGTCAAACTACACGTGCTATGTAGGCTACCCTATTTTTTCTCTCTCATTTGACCATGTCACCTGCAAATGTGTAAGTCTCACTACTGATGCTAATTATGATTTGATGCACAGTAACACAGTACAAAAATAGTACAATTCAAAGTGTTAACCTTGATTGTGACAATAATGTAGGTAAGTCGAAACACACACTGACACTGACACTGAAATTCTTTACTGTGAAGAATGTTAGTATGGATGCATCTCAAAGTGGCATAATATATCGTGTCGTTCCTTGTAAATACTATGTGTGTACATATTTGTAGTCTAGATTTTGTGACATTTTTATGTACACAGAGTGAATTTCTACCCTAGAAATATGAATGACAGTGTGATCAATCTCATCTTGCAATCTGCAACAAATCTGGAAAAATCTGAAAAGTGGAATTTAGTCGTGGAACAAAGGTGACACGAAAATGAAGAAAAAATCCTCTTCCTCTTGTTTTTAATCATGATAGTAAATCCAAAATGCGTAACAAGTGTTTTATGTACATGTGTATCTCCCTTTTTATATGTCCTGGGGAGAAAAAGAAGAGGAGCACAAGGAAAATTTTGAGATGTGGACACATAATATTATAAGCACATTTTGTAATGTGTAGAAAACGCGCATTGTATGCAACGGTTATATGCAACCTCCTGCAGGAAAAATGTGTAAAGGAAAAAGAGTTGTTTGTACTCAACAATGTAATTTTTAAAATGTCTTTAATGGGGTACATGTCCTACTCAGACCTGTCAATACACAGTACTACATATATGCGACAAAGATAAATTATGTAAAATGATCATTTTATCGATTTTATCAATCAAAAACCTAATCTGAACCAAAATTGTAGAGGTGATTGTGTAGGATGACAGAAGACGAAGAAAGGTGAGTAAGAAAACAAGTTAATTACTTTGTAACACACTTTAATTTCCTTAAAAACTATATGGAGATTTCAGTCAATCCCTCGTTCTGCTTGCAATGTCAACTGAACCAAACACTCTTTGTGTCATCCTAACACAATAAAACAAATTTTTTGTGTGTGCGTAATAATAAGTGGAAGGAGTTCAGTCGGTGTTTCAAAAAAGGATCATAATGTTTTTGACTGTTTAAAAGATAGGAAGAGACAAAAAATTCATTCACTGAATACTGAATTGAGGATTCTAATTGATAACATGAGTAGCCGTGTGAAGGTCTTCATGACAGATACTTTAAAGGAAAACACCCTCTCGATTTTGAGTAAATCTTTCTCAAACACTTAGTCATCGGATTCGACAAAGTAATATGGAAGGGTGATGAAGGAATGTTTTGGTAATAAAATATTTTATTGCATTGTGATTTGTTTCTTCCGCATGTCGTCTAGCCTTTTAAGGAGCACCTGTTTTTTTCTCTGCTTTGTACTGTGCATTCGATTCTATTGCACTGAAAAGCTGCTTTTCAAATAATTGTACTTGCTAATAAATCAGTTTGTGACAAGATACAAAAATTGTAATTGCAAATTTCATGTCATCAGTGTTTACACAGGTATTTACTAAACACACACACTGTCTCACAGTGAAACAAAAAGTTAAATCACTCTCCCACCCACACAAACACAATTACATTTTACTTTTGTTAACTTCAACTTGACCCAAAGGACAATTTTGTAGACTCAAAAATAAGCAATGTACTTTCATTATTTATAAGGTAGACTACAGAAATTAATTTTATGTTCTACTTCCTCAATGTCTGACTCCATTCCGGCTCAAAGTTTGGTGACAATGGTAAATTAACCGAGTGTCATTTTTAAAAAGGATTTCAAAAAAGCCTCACCCTAGAACACTTGTGAAAATAGTTGACTTGACATTTACATCCATATTCTTTCAGTGCACTGTAAGGACGAAAGAATACAATTACAATTTAAAAGTTCCTTCTGTTCCTCCCTCTAGTTAAGCTACATAATTAAGAGTTGTAATTAGTTAACACTCTCCTCTACAACTAAATTTTGTTCCTCATTCTCAGAAGATTTTAAAAAAGTTTTGCATAACATTGTTCTCAACTGTATGTGGTACATACTACGTACTAATTAATTCCCCTCTTTGTTTATTAAATGGATAATTAAAATGTTTGTGTGTAAAAGACATTTATACTTTTGGTATTAAATCAAAATCTCTGACACATAATGTGATGTAGACTGTCTATGGCCCATAACCGAAGGAAGTTATGATTTTTTCTTAACCCTCTTTTACTTACTGTGTGTGTGTCAGTGTGTGAGAGAGAGACAGAGAGAATTATTGTACTTTACACAGTCTAATTTCCTTGCCATTCATCTTTCGACAAATTAAAATTGTCCATTTAGCTCATCTAACATGTCATTAAGTTACAATGCACACCCAAAACTTTTTCTTTTCATAAAAAAACTGTTCAAATTATGGAGGATGGCACATTTTTAATAAAAATCCCTTCTCTGTGGTCTTCACCTCCTCCTTCTTACCTATTGTCATCTTCATCTAGTTTTCGTTGAACTGATTTTCCTGATGGGAGGTAAAAGTTTGAGAGTAGTTTGGTTATTTTTTATGATGATACTTCTTTTCTCCCTCTCCTCTCCAATGTAAAAGTCCATGTGTGTGTCTCAGTATGTAGTCAATACTACTTTCCATATTTATATAAATGCACATAATATTGTGATATGATTATGCTGATCCCCCTTATGATTATCATTGTATAGAAGTAGACGACGATGAACAAGTTGAAGGTTAACGTATACCAGTTTTCTCTCCATCGTCGGAAAAAATTAAGGGAGAAGAAGTATCAATAATAATACTGGCTTCTTATTTGAATCAAATTAGCATGTAGTGAACCACTGCATCAAGTGATTGTACACATGTCTGTCTGTGCAAATTCTTATTTCACTCCCGCAACGTACACAAATGTGGTACGTAATGTTGAGTCATTAATAATAAAGAAAATGGATTTTCTCAATTACACGAATTAACTCTACACCCTCTTGTAGAATATCATATTTTTCTTGATTAATATACATCGTCTACAGACGATTTCTTCCTCTCTCTACACACTTACACACGTACATTATACACATACAATGAAAGTCACAAGCACACACACACAGGTTGAGAGGAAAGAGAGTATGTTTTTTGTGTGGAGTACCCTCTTTGACTTTGAATGTGCATAATTAAGTGAATTCTATATGAACAAAAAGATTCCGGTCCTACATAAAGGTCTCACTCTCAACAATCCAATTGTCTACTTACTCTTGAGCCATTTATTGTGTGTGTGTGTGGATTTCTAGAATTTTTACACACAATCACTCTCTCATATCCAACTGTCTAAATGATGGACTATAGGGATGAGGATGAGGTGGAGTTTTTTAAACGTTTGTCAGTGAACAGAGAGATGCTCTCCTGTCACGGGGGACCATGAATCCTGACACACACACCTTATGCCGTACATTGGGAGAGGAACAGGTGAAGAGTCTCTGTGGGGTTGAGATCTACACAGTCTCCCAGTTTTTTTATACATGGAAAAGTAAAACCCTTTTGACTATCAAGTGAGTGGAGTAGATGTGGAAGAGGAGAGTATTTAATTCATGACATTTATACACATTCATAGTTTTCACAAAACAAATGTCAGTCTAGAGAGGGAGAGAGAGACTACTGACCAACTTGTTGTTCTTGTTGTCGTCGTGTGTGTGTGGGAGCCCTATAACCAGTCACTCACAAATCTCTTCAGTCACAGTCACTTTGTGGATTTCAAGGAAGGAAGAAAGCACACACACACACACCAGACCACCAACATACTCTTCCTTTTATTTTCACCCAAAGTTTTCACCAAAAACTCCAAGGTTTGTTTAGTTGGCATTGAATTGTTTTTGGTGTTTCTTGGATTTTTCAAAACAATACTCTTACAATTCTCTTTTCTTGTTCTCAAGTGTGTGTTACAAAAAAAGACAACTTTACGAAGGATAAGAAGGACCCTGTTTTAATCAAATGTTTGGAGTTTTTACAACTGGGTTTTGTGTTGACAAAAACAAATATTCTGTGCCATTCATTTGTGAGGAAACTTAAATAGACAAAGAGAAAATACTTTCAGTATATACAATTGTTTTGTGACCTTTGTACACTCACTACGTGGATTTTTCCAATTAATTCGTAAGTTAATTGCAAATTTTTATTCATGAAATTTGGCTGTACATGTTTAGCGTACATTTCTTTTCTTACTCCTATTATATGGGAAATTTGAGTAAAATTGGAATCTCCATGAATGGATTTGTAGAATATGAAGGAGAAAAAATTTAATTAATTTAAATTATGATCCAGCTAAAGTAGATTTATTACTAGAATTCTGGGAAAAAATTTTAAGCTTTTTTAAAAAAAAAACAAAAATTTTTGTAACTATATTTTTGCATATCTAATTGAAGCATAAAGTGTGGAGAGGGTGACATTTTTTTGGAGAGGCTGTGGAGCAAAGCCAAGAGCCGTTGTGAAATTCTTGCTCTGTTGACGCTCAATACTTAGCCCTATACTCACTATAACACAGATTTTTGTGAATGTGGTTGTATAATAATAATCCTCCTGTCATAACTCATCTTAATCTGATGGCTCACTTTACGTTCAATCTTGACAGTCTTAATTATACAGAATTATGTTTATTATGGAGTATTATGCAGCATTGTAAAAATTTTATATAAGCAACCAGACGAAATCATCATCATAATTATATTTAGTCAGAGACTCCCATCTTTAAATAACTCTTTTGTTTGCATCATCATCACCTTTTTTCGTCACTCTTGTCCCTTTTTTGTCTCGCTCCTCCTCTAAAGTCTTCATTCATCTTCACCATTTTGGTGGAAATTCCTGGATTATCAGCATTTTTGTGTTGAAAATGTTCCAGTTTTCCCCCTGTCAATACAAACACGTTCCCACTCAGTCATTCAACAGAATGTTCTCCATGATACAAGGTAGTACAAGTAAATAATGTATTCTCATCAAATCAATCAAGTTTTTATGCTGCTCCTGACCATGTAGATAACGTTGTTGTGAAAAGTAGTAGTTTGACTTGTGTATAAGTAGTTTTGAAAAAATTGGATAAGTATTTTTGTGTGGCTTGAGCTGGTCATGGTTTCATTTGCATAATTGAATGAGTCTGAAAAGATCAGTTGATTTCTTTTGATGAAAGTTACACAGACATAAAACCGGTAATTGTGTGCACTCCCCACTGTACCCGAAGCAATCCAGCAGACACAAAAATGGAGATTTTTATGATCAGACAGTATCAATCATCGGAGGTCATTGTCAAGATGATCTCAGAATAAGGAAAGATATTGTGGAAATATACATGACCTCACACAAGACAGTCATTTATTAAGTCAATTTTGTCGTTTCTTTTCCCGGAAGACGATAAGAAAAGGTCACCAACTTTCTCTCTACCTCTCTCTCTCGTCATTTGAGTGACTCAAATTGAGTCTAGTCTACCATTTTGTCAGCTAAGATTTAGACCTCATGAACTGTGAGCTAAGGACTTTCCCCAATAACATAAAGTTATGTACATAAAGTTTGAAAATAATTTAATGAGCGGTTTAACAATAAATTTGCTCAAAAACTCTAGTCATAATAACTCCCGGCGTTGTTTGGCTATTGTCTCAAAACCCTTTCCTTGTTTCTGTTACACATTCCAGTTACAGTACACAAAAAAATTTTTGAGTAAAGTTGATGCAGTACAAAATAATCAGGTTTTCTGCACTGGAAACCAGACTGAATTGCTTTGAAAGTTGCATACAAATGAGCCAGACAAATACACTTGTATTCCATACACTTTATAAATCAAGTTATCAACTCGTAAAAAATCATTTTTATCTGTTGTACAGATACTTTTGTCCTTTGGATAAAATATGAAGTTGGGAGAAGGGGAGAAAAGTTTGTTCTCAAGTGGATAGGATTTTTGACAAATTTTTTTGGCCAAAAACTAAGCCAAAAAATTTTTCTGTCATGCTCTGGGACTTTGAGTCAAAGTGGTGAAAATGTATATGAGGAAATGTAGAGGATTTTTTAATAATAATAATACCCTCATTTAAATTATTGAGGCTTGTTTGACTTATTACTTTGAGACATGTCCCAAGAAATCAACTTTTTTGTCATATAGAGTTGTAAATTAAGATGGTACACCTTAGGGTAGCTCAAAATTGTCAGTTATAAAGTACACAACATACAATTGGATTTTTGAATTAAATTATCATTAAAAAACATGTAGGAAAGGTTGAGCTTTTGCGGTGTATTGTTGTTTGTGAAAGACGACAACAACAACAACGACTTATTTTTATGACTCCAGCTCCGGTGTGTTTTTCTCATGTTAATCATTAAAGTTTGATCGCAGAAAAAACAAATGTCACTGACAAACAAATGGCTTTGTCGCATGAGTCGTGACAGTTTTCTGCCCCTCATCTTTGTACAAAAAGACAAAATACAAAATCAACCATTTTCATGACGGATTTATTCCTAATTTTTATGACTTTTGATCATATTTTTTCAGTGAAAGATTCAGACAATATCATTGGTTTCTGTCCAAATTGAAAGATTTTTTAACAGTCTGATTCCGTATTCTTTCACTGAAATTGAAATCGGTCACGGTGACTTACTTTTCTTCTTGTACTGTCTCTGACTTTTAGTTTTTGCTCTGAAAAAAAATTTTACAAATCACTTTTCACTTATTATGCAGTAATTAGTGCACTTTTTACAAATATTGACAGTCCACTCACTCTCCCATCAACTCAAATGGATAAACTGTAGTGAATGTGGATTAAAAGTAATAATGTAAACTAATTACAAGTTTACACCTTCTGCATATTTAATTAGGGAAGCTAAAGGCGAAATAAAGTGCTTCAACTACATAGGATTTTAACTCAAGTCTTGTCCAAACTAATACGATACAATTTTCAATAGGTCATAAAAATCATGTTTTTCGATACAAAAAAGTTGTTGTTTCTGATTAAATGATAGGGAGAAGAAGAAGAAGAGAGAGAGAGGAGAAAAAAAATGTAATCAGAGTTGCTCGACATCACTTCAATTGACAATGACTAAACACTTGAATGTGAAAGAGGAATGTAACTTCTCTCTCTCTCTGGTTAATTTATTAGGATGATCCACACAGATCGCCACTCGTTGTCCTCGACACTGTCAAGACCTTAAACTTGTATTTCCATGCATAAAAAATAAGCTGGGATCGAGGAGTGAGTGTGTGTGTGTGCATTACACTTTGATAGGTAGTCAAAGGTAGGCAATATTACTTTTTTTATTACTCTTTTATCCTAACAGACATTTGTATTGTAAGCTCCTGGAAGTGACACACACATAGAAACACAACCTTTATTCCATTATACACTTAAAAGTCAAGTCACAAATTTTTTTTCTCTCTCTCTCTCTCTCTCCTTCTTTATCTCAATTGAAATCCCCTATCACTCCAAAACATACAATAATTTCATACTACATTAACTACATATGTGTACACAAAATCGGCTGTTCTGTACTAACTATGTGACAATTGGGTCGGTTCATTTTTTTCTCTTTGATCTTGATGATCCCTTATCTTCTATTCAAATCCATCACTTTCCCACTCACCAAACACCCCATCAATATTACGCGGTGTGAGTGTGCCTGCATCCCTGCCTGCTCCCTGTACAATGACCACAGGGCAAGTTTTTTCATGTTATGTGGTTTGTCCAAATATTGAATTTCTACAATACAATACAATGAAAAGAATGAGAAGAAAGGGAAGAATGGCGAGAGAGGAGAAAGAACAATTTCTGTATATTGGTCAAATGCCAAAAACATAATTTCCACACAAGTGAACACACACACAAACACACCCAATACTTTGTATAGCCTATTAGTCATTTATGTTCTCTCATTCACCTCACTCACTACTTCACAAATTATCGCCCTATTTGTGATGCACAAATTACATTATTAATGTCGCCTGTGCATGTGCAGCACGCAAAAGAAGATCATCACAATATTGTCATTATGTTATTTCTCCAAATTACTAAAACTACTTACTTCCTTCATAAAATATGCTTTTCCCCTTTTGTGTGTGTGCACAGAGCGGTTGATTCTTGTGAATGTGTATATGTGTATGCGTGTTTGTGCGTGTGTGTTGGGCTGTGTACATGAAATAATATATGAGACAAGGGGATCATGTTGTTTTGTCTAAGACTATGATTTGTGATCATGTGTTACTTGTAAAAATTCTTTTGACATGGTCGGATTAGTCGGATACTTAATTGTTGTACGCTTACGTGGAGATCAAGGATACACAAAGAGGAGAGGCATGCATGCATGTATCACGACATTTATGAAGTCATCTCTACACTACGTTACCGTCCTATGTATTGACATTCTCTCTCTTTGTTTTTCGAGATTCTGTCAGAATGGACGGCATATGAGTAGTAGTAGCAGCAGCAGTAAAGAAGGGAAGAGAGAGATTGGTCTGAAGTTTGGGGGGTTTTCCTAGAAAATTCACATGAAAAAGCTCAGCTCTGTTGGGTGTCTTGACTATGGTTTTCTAAGTACCTAAAAAAGCTCTGTAGTTGAGGCTTGTCAGGGGATTTTAAGACACATACATCCACAAACATGCACAGTAGAGAGAGGAAGATCTTATTCTCTACATTCCACAGTAAAGGCTAATCCACATCCTACTACTACTACACATCCCTCTCTTTCTCTATCTGTTGTAGAAGGATGATACGCAAAACGAAAGAATAATAATTAATAGAGGGAGGAGTAGGAGTGGATGCTACTCACCTGTGCTAGTGAATCTGGTCTCAATGATGATAATAATATATGCTTTCAGTCTCTTCGTTAGATGCGGAGCGCCATGCTCTCCCTAAAGAAATGTGTGTGTGGATCCACAAGATTTGCGTGCAAGTTATTGTTGTGCTGTGTGTGTGTGCCGCTTATAAATAAATAATGAGAGAGGAAAAAAGAACAGTGTTGTGACAGTGAGCCTTACCCATTGACCAATATTGGCTATTGAGTGAAAATTTTATTTTTATTCGTGAGTATCCCAATCAGTTTTCCTCCTTCACAAATGGCTTCCACACATTCTACGTGGACAACAGTAAGTAACGTGTGTGCGTGTGTATGTGTGTGTGGGAAAAAGGCGGATGAGAAACAGAGTTTTTCAAAATTATGGAGATTCCAATATATCTATTGCGTATTTTAACCAACGTTTATTTAATTTTGGAATTAAAATCTCATTTAATAATTGCGCATCGCCGAAAGAAAATCGTCATTTTTAACCGAAATTGTGTTTATTTTTCCTTTAATTACAGAATCTATTCAACCATCGGACAATTCTCCAGCCGAACTCAACTTTAATTGCCAAAACTGAAGGGATATATTCGCTAATCAGTTTAAAATGAATTTATTCAAAATGTACTCTAGTGCAACATGACATGGACTAGAATCCGCGTTACAGTTGATATTTCACTGGACAATCGTAGGTTAGTTTCGAAGACAAAGAAACCCCTCTCCCCCTCAACTAAATATTTTGTCAAATATATCCTCCTTCCTTAAATTCGCCTTTGGTGAAAAAAGTTACAGAAAAATGAATAAAATGGAGCATTTAAAATTAAGATCCTTACAAGTGGGATTTATACTAGGATTGATTGTCATGTACTGTAATTCCGTGGACAGTACTCACTCACCTTCCCCGTCGACATCCACATCGACTAGATTAGCAGACTGGAATACAAATTACAGAACTCTGGGTGGAAGGAGACTGTCCGGAGTACCCCGAATAGTATTAGCATCCAATAGAAAGATAATGTGTGATCTAAAGAATTGTTCAACTAGCACAACATCGACAGTCAAGCCTCCATCTGTAATCAATGTAACTTCAAATGCAGAGAAAATTCATAAATCAAGGAGGAAGAGCGTACCATCAGAAAATATTACGCTGAATAAATTAGTCAAAACAACACAAGAGCAACAACAACAACAACAACCAACCGCCGCTACAATAATTAATGGTAGTAAAAAAGTTGATTTAACTCAACTATTCCACAAAGTCAGGGACAGTCGACGTGAATGTAGATTAAAAAAGAGTCAAAGTTTTTACTGTCAACGTGTTCGGTGGTCTTGGTGGGTGATCAAAAAGATGGATCAGAACACAACTAAATTCAATGACTACATTTCCCTCATCCGTCGTAACGACAGTGATTCTGTGATTTCCCAAAAGTTTGGAAAATACGTAGATGACGATATTGACGACGAGGATGACTTAACTCAATCATGGCCAGTCAAAGAGGTCAAAAGATTGGTTACAAAGTATGGTGGACCTGTGGATCAATTCATGTACTATAAAATGAAGGACTACTGGAAGAGTAAACAACTTCAAGTGACAATTCCAGAATTTAAATCTCAATTTAATATCACACCCAAAATGCGTACATCTCTTGAGACTGGTCGTATCTTTTTTGACCCTGGATTCAACTTGAAAATGAAAGTCCCATTCTTCCGTGATGAAATGAGTAAGTCATTTATTTTACTTTTCAGCATCAATATTCATTAAGAGTATCATCCCAACAATTTTCCTACCCCCTCCAAACGCACTCTGATTATCAGTAGTTATCTCAATTCAGCAAACCATCCACCCATCGTGTAAGGGAGAAAATTTGAACGAATAATTTGTATGTTCGCCAAATGCAGTTTATTGCCATTCAAATGCATGTGTACATGAATGAAGGTAGAGGTAGAATGGGATGGGGAAGATGTCGATAGAGATAAAAAAAAGGCCACATGTATGGAATGAATATTAGTATTGTGTGGTGTGTGTGTGGTGCACAATTCATTCAACTTAATATTACGCTCAAGTCTGCTTAACCTATTTCAGTAGTCCAACACAATTGACACACATAGACCATTTTCATACTACCGTATAGTCATCTCTCTCTCTCTCTCTCTCTCTTGTACACAGGCACAAGCACATTGCACTACTCTATTATATACACTCGTACATGTGTATTATGTAGTGCATGCTGTATAGATAAAGATATTATTATTTCTTGTGATCTTCAAATCTCCCAGTAGAAGGAGAAGAAGTGACGAGAGAGAATCTTCCTCCTTACACTATCCTTTCCCTTACACCTTCTTCTTCATCTCTTTTTTTTGCACTGGTACATATTTTTTGCAAATGAAATCCTCGACGTCATTCACCTAATCCCAACCACTTTTTTACCTTTTGTATTGTATTTCTCCTTTATTGTTTTCTGTGAGTGTGTATGTGTGTGTGTGTGGAGAACTGATGGTCATGTGGTCCAAACTCTTCTCAAATCTTTCATCGTTTTCTTAGCCTGTGCTTCATGTTCCGGTGACTATCGATAAATTATTATTCAGTGGACGTAGGGATTTGATCTTCTACAAGCACAAACATTTCTTCATGAAGTATGAACACGGTCAATAATTACAGGTTACCTCCCAAATCAGTAAGTATTAGGAGTAGTCTCTGTCTCTTCACGTTATACACAATTTGTTCTACTGTACTCTTCCCTGTCCAACACAAACAAATAAGCGGAAAAAATTTCAAAAGACAAATCAAGATGTTACAATAGGAAAACATCTTCCCTCTCTTCCACTACGTAATGCACACATTTCCCTTGTTTCTCTGATTGTTACCCTATTTACGACTGTGCGATAAAATAACAATAGGACGTATAGAAAGGAATAAGAGAATGAGGAAATAATAGTTAGTATGACCACGTCTCTTTTATTATTATATTTTGCATATTAGTATGGCTTCTATACAGGAGAGTGAGAGAGAGGAGGGGGGATCTCCTCTCCTCATCATGATGAATGAAAATGATACAAAAAACCACTTGAGCTTTGAACAACGTATTCTTGAGGTGTAACAAGAAGGGCTGCTCATCTGTCCGTTGTAAAGTAAAAAATCTCCTGAGATGTATCTGGGTATCTAGCCCTAGTGAATGTGTGTGTGTGTGATGCATCACCAACAAGAAGTTCGCACTGCTTGACTTCTCTTGTGTGAGGGAAAATTCAGTCGGTATAAAAGGAGAGGGAGAGAGAGGGAGGGAGGGAGAGAGGATTAGAGAAGGAATTAAGGATTCTGCCTCATGATGCAATCTTACCTGTCCAAATCCTCATGTGACTCACATACAAAGCTTTGTGTAGAGCCATAATGTCGTGCGCTGGCTTTAGATATAAGCTACTGTACTGGTTGCATGGTCACTTGTAAATACAAATGTACCTACGAGGGTGTGTGTGTGTAGTGGGGACGCGTGCTTATTACAAACAATTGTAGTACAAAAATATTGTATTTGTACAGTTTTTACACTTTTATTTTATAAACCATTTTTTCCCTTCAAAGTGAATCTCGAATAGAAATGTTTGCAAAGAAAAACCACGATCCTATATATATATGTGTGTGTGTTGTGTTGTGTGTACTATGATATTTAGCGGTAAACATTTGACGCTCAAACGATTCTCCTCCTCCTCTCTTCTCTTTCCTAATGAAATTAGGAAATTAGATTTGATGGTGAGTTGTTTCTGAGGGATATGTAATGTAGCTCAAAGTTTCCGGGCAGTAAAATTCTCCCTCTCTACGCAAACACACAGACGTACATCCACAGAGTCAAATCTCTTTTGCTATTGTAATGTTACATTTAGTCTGTCAGTTATATTTATGAATATTATAGCTGCTTATGATGAAGTATACTTAATTTTTTCAGACCATATGATTTGTACTTGCATTAATTAAACCGGTAGCTCAAGTTTTATCAACTCACAACTAAACTGAAAAGGTATAATATGGACTTGAGGGGGCCATTGCTAAACAATGAGAGATTTGTTTGGGATCACTTCACTTCAGGAGGAAAAGAAGTAGAAGATGATGGAAGAGGGAGAGGGGAGAGAAAAAACTTGTTAGTCTGATCTGCTACAGAAAAACTGTTTTGAAAATCAGTTCTTCTTCAACAATTATGATGAATATGTATTCACATATTCACATCCACAGGCACACACACCGAAGATGCTCATTGATGATACGCACAAAATGAAAGTTGTCCTGGCTCAATTGCGTCTACACGTGTTGTCTACTAGATTAAATTATACAGTCAATTTGTGTCTGTGTTGATGAAAACTGGTGTCTTTTAAAATATTACATGTGGGCTGGAAGGACAAAACCCATCCCCATCTCCATCCTCTGTGCATGGGTTACTCTTTTTTTTATGTCCTACAAGTTTTGCACAGTTTTGATTTCATTCAATTGCTCATATATTAGTTGGAATTAATGTGTCTCAACTACAAATTACTTTTTAAACATAATGCACCGAGACATTACTTTTTTCCTCCTCTTCTCTTCTAGAAGAAGCTCCTTTGACTTCTGACCGAGTTTGGACCATTTAAATTCACTTTTCAAAATTATTATACGCTTTAATTTTTTTCGTTTGGACAGAAAAAACTTGTAAAACATCCCATCTGCAAGGATAATGAATTGTGTGTATGTTTTTTTGTGTAAAAGAACAAAATTCTTTTCCAAACAAGTTTTTTTGAGGCCCCGGCTCACACACGGAGTAAAAAAAACCCTTCATCGTCCATCATAACATCCGACGCACATGACAATGAAATATATTTGATCAGTTTTGGGGGATACATGTCCTAGCTAAACAGTGAACACGCACAATCAGGATTGTGTCAAATGGAATAAATTTCCTTCCTTAATTAGTTGAAATCTATAATAGAAAAAAAGAGAGAAAAACTAGTATTCCTCAAACTTGTCACAATACGTCAAAAATTTAAACAAGTCTTTACTCCCTGTGAGTTGATTTTGATGTAAAGTTCCTTATTACTAATATTTAAAAAAGTGTAGGGAAAATCCTGCCTTTTGTGTCAATTGATTGTAGAAGAATATTTTGGACAGAAAATGGGTCATGAGACTTTCAAAATGTTTAGCACTTTCATTCGTAAAAAGTGAGTTGAATTGACACACACACGTCCATCTCCTGTCATTCCTAAATAGATGCGTATCTTTTAATTACAGGACTGGACGTGTCCGGTCAAAAGTTGTAATGCTCTCTCTCTCTCTCGTTAAAACAAAGTTGATCTCTTGGTTTCGGAAAGGAGACAGAAAACATGAAAGATTTGTTTTTTATTCCCTTCTTCCGTTTGACTTCCCTTCTGCCTGTATCTGTCTTAAAAGACAGATTATTTAGTTTAAACTTGACATGAACCACATTATCCTTAGGATATTTTCTCTAATATAATAGTAGATTTAATTTGCATTGAGGTGTATAGAAAGAAGAAGAGGATAAAACAATGCCGACAATTTTTCCTTGTCAATGAACGTTGTAATTCATTTTATGAGGGCTAAGTTTACTAATCTCATTTTTGATTAAGGTTGAAAGTTTATTGGGCTATTCTGAAATTGTAATATGCAAAAAAATTTCACTTTTGTACATCTTTAATTTTTTTCATGTGGTTTGTAACTAAACAACTCTTTCAAGTTTGCAAAAAATAGATATGAACTCATACCTATTTTTAAAATATTCTTTTTTTATTACACAGAGTATAATAATATTTTATTTACTTACACAGCAAGTACAAGGAATTGCACTAATAATTTAGTCTGTAATATTTTCACTCTTTTGAACCTTTCCTTCTTGTTTTTTTATTTTTTTAAAAAGAAAGTAGACTAAAGTTTCACCGCATTTTATTTGTATTTATTGAACTTGTATACTATTGGCTAGTTAAATATGTGAAAGCATACTACTGGCTACCATTTTCTTACAGTGACAAAACACGATAGTTGTGTACGAGTCTAGCCAGTTTATTTTAAGGAGTTGATTTTTATTAGTAATAAAAGTTTTTAAAACATTGAATTGGTGGGGACAAAATAGTCTGCTATTAACTCAGGAATTCAATTGGTGGTGGTTGTGGGGCTATAATGTAAAATTTTCACTTAGTGTCAAGTTTTTACCTGTTTCAAGTGAAATAGTTTTGCTGTTGTCTTATCCAATTTATTTGATAGTATTCCCCTCAAATTCACTTCATTGGTCGCTCGTGTCCTGTGTGTTGTCTCTCTCTCTGTTGTTTGTACTGTCTATTCACACTTTAATTGGTCAACTAGATAGTGCGTCCACAAATCGTGTGTTGAAGAGGAGTCCCATTCACTTTAGATTACAGGTTTTGCAAATTAAACTTGAGTTAGATGTCCACACACACACACCTAGACTGGTCACACTCGCATGTCACACGCTAAACTCTTTATCGCTTCACCTATTCTATGCATACTATGAGAGAAACAAGAAGACTACATTTTAGTACAATGTACATACGTGTCTAATAGTAGATTGAGATATCTCAATCATCTTCCTTCTTTTTCTCTATACTCATCATCACCATCTTTACAAGCATCAGCGTAAATATTCTTTAGATAAAATATTTTATCTACTTACAAAATGGTACATCTTCATTTTACAAAGACTGGATGAGATCATCAGCCCTCAGAAATGAAGACGCGTGTGTTTGTGAGGGTAAATAAATTGACATCTGTATGATTTACACACCTTATAATTATTTGTTTCTTCTCTCCCATGTATACACGTTATGGATCTGTGTGTGTGTTATGCATAACTATAAATCTTACTAGTATGCCCCATTCTCTTGTTTCCAACTTGTGTATTCTAATTTTTTTAGAATAAGAGTTGAACATTTTCCACAACACACACACACTAACACACGCACATATTTAATGTGTGTCACAGTCACAGGATGATGGGGAATCAAAGCAAATGATTTACAATCTCTTTTGTTTATATTTAGTGCATTGCACTGCAGTGCAGTGTGTATTCGTCAGACATGTTTATTAAAGATTGCAAAATGTAGGCTAAATTACGGGATGACTTGGAATATAAAGAGAGACGTGGATTTGGTACGATCGGGCTCAAAAGTTCTAATTTTCGCTGTTTATGTAGTGTAAGAAATGTAGTGTTTCATAATTATGTAAAGACAGCCGCGGATTGGGATGATATTTTATGATGTGGAAGGTAGTCAATATTTAATTTTTAAGCGAATAAAAATTTGTTCGAGTCTTGTTCATTTCTGTTACAGCATAGGATTACAGTTTTGTACGTACATACATTAATTCAACCGACACAGAAACATCCTTGTAAGTGTGTGTGTGTGTGTTGTATGTACACATGATCTAATTTTTCATCATTATAAAGGGGGAAAAATTGTGTTACACCAACACTTTTTTTTCACTGCGTGGTAATTAGTAATCAAACTAAACAGCCACTTGAGTTTTATGAGTTTACAAAAAGTTATTGTTGAGCGGAGCCCCTCACCAAGAAATGCAACTCTTCTACACCTCTCAGAGTACCGTTAAATGGGGTAATATCGGCCACTTTTTCCGAAATTTTGACTTTGACGGCCTGTAGTTTTTTAA
>WJFB01001833.1:0-25459 GCA_009870185.1 Pygmarrhopalites habei
AAATTATGCAAACAATTTTTGCATAAAACAATTCACGCTCCATGGTGACAATCATGCCAACATTACTTTATGCTGGATTTTTATGCGGACTCTAAATGACCCTTAATAAATGAGAGAAAGGAGTTGAAATAGATTTTACACATAAGTACGCTCTTCCCATCTGCTCACCCGCAGTGGTGTAACCAGGCACAGGCCACACAGGGACGGGCCTGTATGGACAAATTCAATTTGTCAAATTGAAATGTGTTTGTCGGTTAGATTTTGAAATGGGTCGGAAGGGTCCTGGATTTTATTTTCGGCTGACCCTCGTCACAATTCAAGTGTCTTGACGTGCCTTAGAGCTCCAACCTGAAGGGCAGGTGAAATCTTGAAGACTTTGTAATTACACTTACCACGGACTCGGGACAGAGGACTTACCCGCCCTTGTCCCAGAAGGTCAATCAAGTTTTAGTAAGTCATGTAAGTATGTAGGTGTCAAGAGATCCTTCCAATTCTCATGACTTGAATAATTTTCGTTCCTCCGAGTCACATTGTGTCTGTGTCCACATTTCTCCTTGTTACGCCACTGTTCACCCGGGTCTTTTCCCTAATTATGTATAGACAAGTGAAACTGAATAGGTGAGGTTAGACTCGGCTTCTGTGAGGGTTTTCAAGTGTATGGAACATTTACAATAACCAGAGTAAATTGGTGGTTTCATTATGTTAACGGTGTAAAGCCAAAGGACAGACCACAAAGCTGGGAACAACAACGAAATCCGAGGGAGATCCTGAAGTAATCATGGCCTAAGTGGATGCATTTCATTCCACGGATCCAATCCGTCTATTGAAATACAGTACCGCCAAAGTAAGTATCATATTGCTTTTTTCCAGAAAAATCCTTCCTTCCTCAACCCCACATTTCACCCGTCACAATAATATTATTAAGAATCAGAAATTCTGATTCAGAGTCAATTATATGAGGAGGTCCCCCTTTACAGTCCTTGAAACCTCATCAATAACAAAGCGACCCAGTAACTTTTGTACCAAGTGACGAGATTGACTTTGATTTTTTGACGTTTTACTCTGTGTAATATTCTATAAGAGATCCTCTCTAAACATACAAACAAGTGAAAACACACAAAATGACCTTGCCTTTCACCCCCTTTCTTGGACAATTGAGAAATCATTATGTGCCTTGTTTACTTCTAATCCTTAGAGACCCTCAACTTTTCCTGTGATGCCTTTCCTCACCTCTTCTTGTGTGGCCTGTTCAAATGGAAGGAGCAAAATTTTGACAAGACCCACACAGAAGCTTGTACTGAAAGCGAGTGAGAGAGAAACGGAGAGAAAGTTTTCCCTCTCGTTCCATGCGCTTCGGGAGAAAATTCCATTTTCTCCTTTGTCATTCCATGCAATCTCCCCAGTCTCACGTTGACTTTCACTCACGAAGGGTCGAAGAACAGTCTGTGATCCATAACCTTCCGATTTTCCTCCGTGATCTTCCTCTGAGTGTCTGTGTTCAGTTCCTTATTCATCTCCTATCCATTTAGGACACATTGCACTCACTATTACTCTTGTTGTTGTGTGTGTAGTGCATTTTTTATTTGAAGAAAAAGAAAAAGACGGACATTGTCGGTTCATCCTTCAAATCATCTTATCTGCACGTGTGGCATTGGAAATTTCTCACAAAAAATTTTTTTGCTCAGTTGTCATTTGCACAAACATGTTTTTTATAAAGTAATTATCATCTTGTCCCTCAACTTCAATTGCAGTCACAACAACTCTGGATCAAAGTGAGCTTAAAAGGGTCCTGGATTCAGATTTAGAGTACACAGAGTGATGAACGTCTCTGCTGTCGGTGACATGCATCAATTTGACGCAAAGACATGCCAATCTCGTCAAAGAGAACTCAACGGTTCTGGATTACGTGAGTCCCATCTTACATCTATTCCTATTCCCCAAATCATCTTGTCTGTCCTGATGAGCCATCCCGTCCTGACAAAATATACATGAGATTTGTATATTTTTGTGAGGATGGCTAAAATGTTTACATGAGAGCAACAGATTTATTTAAATATAAGACTTGAGTAATTTGAAGTCTGCTGTACACAAACAAATATGAAACTTTTAGAAATACTGTAAATAAATAAGTCAAAATCAGGGGAGAGTGGAAACTTTTGAGGTTTTAATTGAATTTGAGATAGAGATAGATATAGAGAGAGTGAGAGAGAGAAATGCCAGATTTACTAGAGAGAAAGAGACGGATTAGGAAAGGACGCGGTCAAACTTTCTACTTTACAAAGTCATAAAACAAAAAAATGCATTTTCAGAGACTGTGGAGAAAGTTGAGGAGAAAGTGTAGGTAAGTACCAAACCGGGGAAAAGTTGTATGATGGGGGATGTTCAAAAAGTGATAAGTCATAAGTTTGTGAATATTCTATAAGTTTAGAGAGAGAGAGAACAGAGGTAAATACGTCTGAGTACAAAAACTGATGATACAAGAAAGCTACGAGACAGTCCCCTATTTCGTAGGAAATCTTACGAAAACGTTGAGTCCCCCTCAAAAACAAACAAACACTTGTGTTCATTAAACTATGTGTTCTGAAGGGCTTTTGAGACAAAATCTCTGTAAATAACGTGTTATTTTATTTACCCTCCCTGTGATTTCCAGAGAGAATGTCGCTAATATTATACAGTTCAAGTTAAATGTTGCAAAAAGAGATTGTGTCTTACATCGTTTGATATCAGATTATACGTCCCAATGAATCAATGTTTATTTATTGTGCATTGTACAAACAAGCATTAGACAATATTGATTTTTAAGGATGATATTTATATAGCAAATGTATGTATTAGCATAGAAAATTACAAATTAAAATTAATTTTGCTCTTTGTTTGACTCTCCTGACCTGAACTGACCAGTTACCTGTCGTGTCATATGGGATGGGTTTACATGTTGGCCCGAGACAGAGGCCGGGGTGACAGCTTACATGCAATGTCCCGCAGCCAAAGGGATGGATCTCACAAGTAAATCATCATTTATGCATTCCCTTGTATTTTGTTTATTTCAATAGACAGTGCACATTCCGAGAAAATGTTGGTACTGGCTGTACATACTACGCGTGACTCGGACCATACTCATGCAATTTTATACACGGGGTTTGTAGAGCAGTCATCCCGGATTTGTAACATTTGGGGTGAATGGTTGAACAAAAACGGACTCCCGGATGAGAAAGGCTGGACAAATTACACTTCTTGCTTCACCCCCGGTCAGTTTAATTTATTGAAAACTTTGCCAGTCAAATAACTCCGATCAGTCAGCAACATGTTTCACACTCCTTCAAAATTATGCCATTTTTATGAACTACGCAATCATTTTTTCCTCAGAGATTTTGGCTCTTCTCAAAAAACTTTACAGTGGGTCCGAAACGGAAGCTATGGTAAGACACATTAACAACTCCATGACACATTTTTCAAAATTCTTTTGACGGAAAATTCGTCATGAGAGAGGGATCAAAGAGTGTAACCGGTTCCGGGCTGTCAAGCATGAACTTGTCGAGTTAATAAATACTATGAAGAGAGAGTAGAGATAAAATTTCAAAGGAAGCCGGATAGAACAAGTTGAAATCTAAAACCTTTTTTCCCCTTCCAGTTCAAAAATTTATGGCGAATCTGAATTTGATATGATGAAGGGGCGAAGCCCTTCAAAAACTTTCCTTATGTACTAGTAATTTCCAACTACTAATAATAATGAGACATCAGCGTCTTTCTTTAAATATCCTGACATAGTCAATCAAAACGAGGTCTCTGGACTAATCACACATAATTAAATCTTTCATATTGAGCAAAGTGTAGGGTCAATCAATATTATGTAAATTAATTTCACACACACCCAAAAATAAATTCAAATAAAATTTAAGGTAAAGGAACAACTTAATCGCATTTAATTCCAAGAAATGAGAGATATCCTCTTTATATACAGTGTGGAGCACCAAATTACGACACCGTGATTTTCAGGCACAGTGCTTGACTCGGTTGACCTCCAAGTCTCCTATTTGGTGACAATATGCATAGATATGATGGAAATACTACTCAATTATCACAATGGCGCGAATTTACAAAAAAACGTCGTTTTTGTAAAAGTATCATTTAGACATGTTGCACGAAATTACGACACTTTCCTTCTGATTGTTTTGAGTCCGTCCAAGCACAAAATTACATATTCATCCTTCAAGTAAGTAAACTTTATAGCTTTGTCAATGATATACTTGTTCAAAAATGATTGTGGTAGATAATAATGTATTGTTATTACATCACAATAGGATCATGGGTAGAAGAGAAGGACTCAACAGTGTAGAGAAAGCAAAAATTGATATTCGGACAGCAGAGGGGAGGAATTTGAGTCAAATATCAACTGAAATAGGAAGATCACGTTGTGTCATCAAAAGTTACCTGGAATTAGCCGAGAATTATGGCCATAGAAAGTACAAAAAGAGGAAGGGATCGTTGGATGATCGAGATAAGCGACGGATTTTGAGGGAAGCAAGTAATAATACAATGTCTGCTACAGCCATAAAAACAAAATTAGGTTTGGACGTGTCTAGATGGACAGTGGGAAGGGTTTTAAAGGAGTCACCAAACCTACAACACAAGAAAAAGAAGATGAAGCCTCCACTCACAAATCAACACAAAATTAGAAGATTGAATTGGGCAAAAGAATGTCCTGGACTAACCAGTGGGACAAAATTGTTTTCAGTGACGAGAAAAAGTGGAATCTTGATGGGTCTTGCTTACTATTGGCATGATCTTCGAAAGGAACCCCAATATTTCTCAAAACGTCAAAGTGGAGGTGGTTCAGTCATGATTTGGGGAGCTTTTGGTTCAAAGGGGAAAAGTCCTCTTGCGTTTATCGAAGGGACAATGGACTCAAAAGGGTACGTTGATGTCCTACAAACAAATGTCATCCGATCAGGCTTCAAAATGGCTGGTCGAAATTGGATTTTTCAACAGGATAATGCCTCTATCCACACTTCCCGATACACAAAAGCATGGTTTCAAACAAAGAACATCAACGTGATGCCATGGCCTGCTAAAAGTCCTGATCTCAACCCCATTGAGAATCCTTGGGGAATTTTAGTTCGACGGGTCTACGCTAATGGACGACAATTTTCTTCAAAAGACGAGCTGAAGAGAGTAATTCAAGAAGAGTGGAATAAAATCACTGTTCAGGAGCTTCAAAACTTAATACATTCTATGCCAAATCGAATTTTTCAAGTCATTACTAAAAATGGTGGTGCCACAAAATACTAATTCTCAATTGTATTTGTTATATTTTCCTTAATAAACTTAAAATCTTAACTGTCGTAATTTCGTGCACCACTACAAAATCAATTATATGCCATAAAAATTTGGATTTTATTTTTTCCCAAAAATATGACTACTGAACATTGTCCACATTAGTATCATACATGTTTTGACCAAATATGGGACTTGGAGGTCAACCGGGTCAAACACTGTGCCTGAAAATCACGGTGTCGTAATTTGGTGCTCCACACTGTAATGACACTCAAATTACACAAATCACAAATTACTCAAATCACACAAATTAATTAGACGTGAATCACTATCTACACGAGGTACTTTCACCGTCAGCACTAACTTAGACGGCGTTCACCATTAAAAATACTAATAATTATGTAATAAACTGTACTCCCTTACTTTTACTTAGTCCAAGATGAATATTGCCAGACAAACCCGGGTTTTGGAAGTGATCGGACTTTCTGTGTCTCTCGTGACGCTTCTCCTATCCCTCGTAATCTTCTATTATTTTCGGTAAGGGACTCTAATTACTCTTTTCCCTTCCTTTCTTTCTCATGCTAGACTTTCTCGTTAGACATTACCCTCATCATCAGAAGATGAAGAAGAATGAGAGAAGACGTGATTCTTTTTCCGTACTGTCTTCCAATGACTTTCATTTCTCCCCATCCTCATTTCCACAACGAAAACACAATTACCGTAATTATTCGGATTGTTGCTCCCCAAGAATGAATGAATGACTCGAATCCTCCTCGAAAAATGTTCCTAGATCATATTATTACAACAATTACGGTCTACATTTTGAGAGAGAAACTCCGTATCAGATTTATCCGAGTGTACTGGCAAAAGTTTTTTCTTCTCAGATCAAAATTATAAAATTTATTTCAATACACGACGTTAGTATCATAAAATAAGTTTGAAGACGAGGTGAGTCTCGTTGAGGTTTCTAGAGACAAAAAGTCACGTGTCACTGGCTTTCTCCTTAGTGAAAACTTTCACTCTCCCCCCAACCACCTCCTAATGTAATCAGACTGGCAATAAGTTTTCCAACGAAATAACATAATATATAATACCTCATTTCAATTGGAAAAGTCATTCCATCTTCATCTTCATTCATCATGATGACATGATGTTGCTATGCTTGACTTTAAATCAACTTTCTCCCCTTTCCTTCTGTAACTTTACATTTCACCACAATCCAACAGAATGACAGGAGGATTTGAAATTTTTTTCTAATTTTGAATACAACTCAAGACTACAATAACACAATACAATACTAATGTCAATATATGACTGGAATCATAATAAATGTAGTTTTCCTAGGAATTGTACACATTTTTAATTGAACCCTTTCCAGAAGTTTGAGAAACTCTCGAACCCGACTCCATCGTAATTTGTTTATCGCGATGACAGTCCAAGTAATGGTCCGTCTGACCCTATACATCGACCAGGTACTTCCACATGTGGTACTTGACATTCAAGGATCTTTTTGAAGAAACTTTTTTAAAATCCCATTAAAATAAATGACACTATTTTTGTCTAGTTTATTGTTCGACCCCGCTTCACACAGTCCATTGAAGACCAACCGAAACAGTACTCCAAGGGCATCGACAACACAGTCAGTCCTTTCCCACTTTTTCCTCTTGTATTTCAGTCACATTTCTTTTGAAAGTTGACTCTTTTGAGAATCCTAATGATGGATCTTTGGGCCGACGAGATGTAACTAAATTTTTGTTTCTAAATTTTTTCGACAGCCAATTCTCTGTGAAGCAGCCTATGTGTGTCTAGAGTATGCAAGGGGAGCCATGATAATGTGGATGTTCTGTGAAGGAATATATTTGCATCACATGATCGTGGGTCAATTTTTACCCTTCATACCACAGCTAATAATGGAAAAACCCTCAAACGAAAGTTGGAATTTTAACCTTGAAAAAGAGTTTAAATTGTGGAAAGAATCCATTGTCTCACTTGGTCCTATTCAAAGAAAAGAAAGAGGAAACTTTCCACATTTCCTGAGTAACAGGAGGGAAAGTTCCTTCTTACGTACACATTTATTCACTGCACTGCCGGGACGGAATAATATTCTGAGAATACAGAAGAAATGATCAAAAGAATTTCTCTTGATGACCCCTTAAAAAATCAAATATGACTGAAATGGTGACATGCACACAAGTTCTGTCACACCACAGGCGGACGTAGGTGGTAGGTAGAGAGAAAGCAACAACAAATGGTGGGGTGTGATGGCAAAAGTGAATAATGTAACAGGAGAGAGAGAGAGTCAAGGATAGCCTGAATGAACTTTTTTAAGGGTCTTTCTAATAACCTTTATCATTAGCACAACTCTACACTACTGTCTCATGTCTAATCATGTTTCAAAATACCTTCGTATCATGTTATTGATTGAACTCGAAGCAACTCAAGCAAGAAAGTTTTCAATTAAAGGGAACGGAATTTCTTTGTATTGTTTCCTATGTTGTTTTCCAGTCGCGTTCCATTCCAAATGGAAGCCAAATCAATTTAATTATGGTTGTATGAAACAATGTGCAGTCGAGGATTCTACTGCAATTTAATATTTTCTCCCAATTTTTCCTTATTCATTCATTCGAGCCAGTTGATTCATATTTAAATACTAATTTTGTTGTCCTCATTTTGACTACCCATTTTCCAACAGTGACAGTATTTGAAGACAAAGTATCACCCTACATCTACCAATTGGTAACTTGATTTCCTCTTTTCATAATTAATTGGTTATCTAGTCCTCATGACATTCTAATTGTAATTTACATAAATTAGGTAGGATGGGTTGTTCCAATTCCTTTGACAGTGACCTGGGCCATTGGTATGTTTTTCCATCTTTCTTTTCATCTGCATAACGATCACATTCAAAAATAAATCAACCTTCACAAACTGTTTTTCTGGACCAATTGTCCAGAAAATTGTTATTGTCATTAAAAATATTTTTAAGAAATGATCCATTTTTATACTGTTGTTGTCGTTGTTGACTCTTTCTTCCATTGTAGTCACAGCCAAACATTATGGTTCCTCCACGTAAGACTTTCTTTACATTCCGAGAAATGTTTTCTCTTTGTGTGCGTCACTTCCATGCAATGATGTTCACAGAATACAGTTTAAAATATGATATTTTTTACTTACTCCCATCTCTTCAGATGTTGGTGGGGGTATAATTTTAATTACTACTACTGGATCCTCGAAGGGCCATATCTAGGAGTTCTTCTTGTACGTCAAAACAATTTTTTGGAATTTGATCCAATGTTTTTTTTAACTGTACATTATATAAAAAATGTTCTTTTCTTAATTTTTAGGTCAATTTAACTTTCCTCCTAAACATTCTCAGAGTACTGGTTACAAAGCTCCGACAGTCTAATTCTTCCGAGGCTCAACAAGCAAGGTATGTAGGACACGAACATCATTTCCTTAGTCTCGTACACACAAAAAAAATCTCTATAATCCAATCTGCGAGTCAAATAACTGAAAAAGTGAAATCAGGCAATGGGACATTCTTGAGAGTGACCAACTGCTATGCAAGGTATGCGTTTAATGAAAAATATTCAGGAAAGTTGTGAAATCTCATTTCCAGAGGCTGTGTGAAGGCAGCCTTGATCCTACTCCCATTATTTGGTGTCACGAATTTTTTGCACATGATTGATGGACCACTGGAAAAATCCACTTTGGAATTCGGTTTTTGGTCCTATACTACTCATGCTATCACTTCAACTCAAGGTAAGGCAACCTATTTACGTCTAGAAGTAAACTAAAAGTTTAATGGAAGCAAATTACATCACAAATTACTTTAAAAACTAAACGAAGACTACGACAATATTTGAATATTATTGTAGTAATTTTTATTTTTTCCTACTAAAGGCCTCATTCTGTCCCTACTCTACTGTTTCTGCAATGGAGAGGTTAGGAATGCATCTTTTGGTTGACTAACATAAATACGAATTGAATACCTACATCCTACATTATTATTATGTACTCGATATACTATATAGGTACAACTCGCCCTCAAAAAATTCGTCCGCCATAAAATTTCCAATAGGAAATGGAAAACTCAAAGCGGAAGGACAACTCGAGAGTCAACCCGAAAATCCCTCACTCCGAAATCCCATGAAGGGGTTGACTTGGAAAAACTGTCAGGGGTCAGCGAATATTCCGTGGACAATAGAAGAAACTCAAATCACAGTTAATTTGCAAGAGTGTGCAGGACGTTCGGATTTCAAAAGTGAATTCAAGATGTGAGCACACACAAACCTAAAATGATACAAATGGGGGATGCTACTGAAAGTTTTCTGTACGAGCAAAAAAACCGATGGCCTATCAACTCGGATATCGGTGAAACAGTCAAGAATAAAATGTAAAGAGTCACAAATTTATGAGACCAACAACATTCAATTCGAAATTGTACCTCATATTTTTACATGTAATGTAAGTATACAATTCACACACCACAAGTCATGAAATCTAATTGTACTTAGAACAAATATTTTCACTGTCAAGCGAAGAATGGTGTAAGGTACTCAATGTACCGCATTGAGAGGGTGTTTACCCACATCAATAAATTCAAAATACATTACAGGAAATGTTTTTGACAGTCCACTAGTTTTTAGGCATAGCACTTGAACTGAACTCCAAAAAGGTTGAGTACGAAACCTGATAACCTTTCAAAATTTTTTTCACTTGTACAAACCTCAGCCTTTTAAATCCTTTAAAAAGCATAATAGTTTACTACTGAAGTACTCACCCTGGAACTGTTGACAAACTTGACCCCTACCTTATAGAAACGGACTCGATTTATTATTTACATCTGACCGACGTTGATTGACAAGATGTGAACCTGAGATGACAAGTGCAAGTTGGAAGGGTACTGACGCAGAGCATGAATGTTCTCCTAACTACAGCTACCGAAAAACATTTAATGGAGTTAATACAGAGGATCGGGTCATCTCTTTGACTTGCCCTCAACCCGGGAAAAATCTACTGGGAGCAGAGGCACTCTACTGGGATCAGGGCTCGACGACGTGTTCAAGGGTCAAGAAACATGATGGAGTGAGTCCTTGTGGGTGTCCATAATATACTTTGGAGGAAGTAGACCCATAAATATTGGCGCTGTACATATATGATAATAATTCTAGAATCATTTTTAAACTCAATAAAAATCAAAAAATTGTAATATAAACTGAGTGGGGTGCTTTGAGACACATTCATTGGGTAAGGGAAGCCTCTGGAGGAGCAAAATCTGTGAAAAAAATTATTTCCACACTACAAAAGAATGAAATCATGTTTTTGACGTTCTCGGTTCATCCTTATGAAAACACTCAAGCCGTACTTATCTGGATAGTAAAGTATTCGGACACGATTGCTTGTTCTCTGTTTTTTACATACATTTGTCTTGTTATTGATCTCTGTACGAATTATACAATTCCAGTACACAAAATAACTGGAGAATACGGAGCTTACTCTGCTATGTATAAGAAATTAGACACTCGTACTTGAACATGATAAAATTGTACTATTATGTGACAAAACGTGTCATTTTCACTCTCATAAAATGTACACTCCATTTTTTAAAAACTAATTTACACATTACTGTACAAAAAAATCACGGTGACACGATTAAAAACTTCAGTATAAAAATGACGGCTCGTTCAACTCATGAAATCTTTCTCTCTATCAAAGCTTGAGCTGTTATGGTATCAAAGGTCTCATAAATAGTCGCTAAAAGAGTTTTATTCCTCACAGACTTGTGCATTCGGTTCCGCTCCGTAGTATTCTGAGCTGTACAGATCTTCCCCAATTGCATGAGCAGGGAAATAGAGTCATCCATGAGTGGAGGGAAGGCAGAACAGAGACGAGGAAGAGCAGACAAGGAGGACAAAAAGTATTCGGCACGATCTGCTGACATTACACCTAAATAAACAAATATAATAAACATCTGTAGATCTGAATATTAATTCAGAAATCAATAAATAATGTAGTTTAAAAAAAGATATATACTCACCCGCACACATTGCCGTCATAGTTGTCAACGATAACTTGGCAATGGCAAAAGATTTTGGAAGAGAGTATTGGATAGACAAATGGGATATCAACTGAATGGCAAACACCTAAAAAGAAATTGGGAAAGGTATAAAAATAATTCAATCGATCTGTCACATTATGAACCTTGTTAACTTTGACATCAATTACAATGTACACAAAGTACCTGTTTATCCATTTCAGGCTGCTGTAAAAGCTCGGGAATAAAGTCGACACAAATGTGCATGGATGGAATACCTTTAACTGTGATTGGGATAAGATCCAATGGATAACCCTATGTTTCAGAATACAAGTATTTTAGCCATAGGTCAAAAAGTTAATTTTCATGAAAGAGAAATGAAATACTTATAACTCACCTGAAAATGTACTAATTTGACTAAATTGACGTCCACAATGAACAGTTGGTGCAAGAAGGAACAGATCATTTTTTGAACTTCAGTACGGTCAATATCATCTTTGTCCCTGTCCTACCATTAGAAGAGATGATTTTTTATAAAACATTTGTTTACTACTAATATTCCTCATAGTTTGTGATATTAAAAATACATCTCACCTCATCAGGTTTGGGTAGACAAGCCTCTAATAAAATTTGTACAGCTGCACTGTCTTGCAGGGCTACCAATGCATTTTTCAGCTCATCCCTTTCAAATTCTGGCATGGAACAGCCAGGCATTGTTGCGGACACAGGTTTCTCCTTAATTGTACAATAATATTAATCACATATTCAAAGTCATATCAATGAATTTGAAAAGTATTTGTATGTGCCTAGTGTGTGTGTGTGACAATTTCTCACCTGTAAATGTTTGTTCAGGAAATACTTTGATGCTTGAACAGACGCTGCTAACATATGTAAAACTATACTAAGAACTGGTCCACAACGGAATACTTGATCATCACATCGTAATATTTGTAAAGGGTCGACTGCCAAGTCATCAGCAGTCAAGTAAGCTGTTTTCTGAAAAGAAGCATATTGAGAAGCACATTAAACACTTTAGGAAAACCACATTGGTTA
This sequence comes from Pygmarrhopalites habei, assembly GCA_009870185.1. NCBI lineage: Eukaryota > Metazoa > Arthropoda > Collembola > Symphypleona > Arrhopalitidae > Pygmarrhopalites > Pygmarrhopalites habei. The sequence continues at coordinate 12,365 of WJFB01001833.1, forward strand.
AACTTTGAACATTCAACAACAAAAATCGTGCAACGATCTGGGGTAGTGCATCTGAGAATGGAGTGAAATCTTTATGATTTTATTACCTCAGGCATCAAAGCATTTGTGGTCATCTCCCACAGGTAACGAGGATAGATATTATTAAGAAGAAACCACACTTCTCTATACAAATCTAGAAAATCCCAACCATGCATCAGTGTTACTTAAATTAATTTAAATTGGAAAATTACTGTCTTCACTACATAAAGTTCCTAGTACTCACCTTGAATTTTTCTGGGTATACTTTTATCCATAATGACTTTAATATTACTGACGAGTCCTTTCCCGATAGACCATAGATTGTACGGTGATAATTTTTTACATTCTTCTAGTAGTAAAATTACTTTCCATGGAGACTTTTCAATACCTTTAAATCCTGTCAACGTGCAAAAGAGACATGGTATTATACTAAAATTTCGTTTTCATAGTTTTTATCGTTTTTGTACATAATATTATAAATATACCTTCTTCAATGTCTTCATCCGAAATTTCCTTGTCAGGGTCTTTTTCAACAATGGATAGCATTTCATTGATTTCCTCGATCCACTCCGTCACAATACAGAGCTGAGGGAAGTGAGTGGTGAGGAGTCGGAGTAATGGTGGAAATAGACCACCGCATAAATGTTGACCTAAAAAATTGATAGTAAAAAGCCAACATTTGGTGTCAAGTGGATGACTTTCTCTTATTTGAATATAGTTTTGGTGTACAACAAATTTACATTAGACTACTCACTGACCTTTTTGAGCTTCCTGGAGAAGGAATTTGATGGGGACTTGTGAGAATACTTTCCCAGAATAAGTTTTAACTTTTCTTCCGACCATTAAAAGATTTTTCAGATTCATCAAGCGGTAGTCTTCATACAAGAGGAGATAGTAGAGTACAAGTAATTGCGAAGCTAAATAATTATCTTCAACCTGCTCAAATACTTTCAAACACTCATCATCGGAAAACGGTTCATTATATACTTCCAAAGACTTTGGTCCGGTACCACTTGAAGCACCCAAGATGGACTGAACATAAACTTCGAGTAGGGCCGGTAAGACGGGATGAATTGGCAATTCCGAAGCATTAATTTGACTACAAAAAAGTATCGATTATCAACCATTTATAAAATATATCTTAAAAAATACAAAACACAATGAAAATGAAATAATACCGATAAATCCAATCTTTAATAGGAACTCTGTGTTTTGTGAAAGTCCTTGACTTGATTAGTTGGTACATGCAATGTACAGGTAAAAATCCATTGATATTCCCACACTATAAAAACAAAATAGGAATACATAGTTTACTCAAAAAACTTATTTTAAATTTCATATTGTAAAGTGAAGTTTAAAACTTTTTACCAGCTTTCGAGTGACTGGAACTCGGATGGCATGAGCTGTCACCACCTAATAAAATGATTTTAATATATGAATCAATCCATAAAATATATTAAGTCAAAAAATAATTTTCTTGTTTAGAATTAATCCCTTACTTGTTCTGTGAATATTTCCATTGTGAATATCTGTTTTATCCGAGTCATTGAATTGACTCTTATAGGGATTTTCATTCCTAATGTTGTACAGACAAGTTCCGAAATTGCACTCAGTTGATTACTGTGGAAATGAATGGCAATAAGGAGAAGGATGTCACCTGTACAGACATTCAAAAGCGTGTTATTATAACAGAAAAGTTTGAATATCTATTATGCAGAATGAAATGATTTAGTAGAGGACATTATAACATGTATCTTACCAAAGGACGAATTTCCTCCCCCAGAACTGAAAACAAAAGTAGAAAATAGAAATTAAAATGAAGGAAATATTAAGTAAATGTCAAGACTATCACACGGTACATTTACCTCATTTGTGACACATCCAGTATCAAAGACTTTATCCATTCAATTACAGGTTTTTCGAATTCTGGAGTTGACAGGAGTGATGGACAAGCCAAGAGGGAACAAATGCCAAGTGTGACGTAACGGTGACCTGGGGGTGAGGAAGCTGCTTTAAGCGTAATTAAATTGATCATATCTCCAACTTCTTCATCTGTAAATCTAAAATTGAAAAATCAGTCATATGTACTGTGCGAAAATTGCTTTCATCATAATAAAATTGTAAAATAAATTAAAGTAATAAACTAACTTGAATCCAGCGATTCCTTTCAAGGCACAGAGAAGACGTAATAAGGAAGATGCTTGAACAACATTTGACTCATCCAAAATTTTACGAGAGTTGTTTGCGAATTTTCGAAGATATGTCCAAATAGAATTTCTCATACAGGATAAAGAACTGGTCGCGTCAATTTTTTTCTGTACAAGTAATAAAATATTATATTTTTCTTTTCAAATTGAATTTACATTTTACTTACAACATCGTTAGATGGTATTATATTTTCACTCACCTTTTGGCTATTTCGAATATATGATGAAAACCAATTTCGATTTTGTTGATCATTCCCCAACAGAATCCCAGACAAAAATGGAACCAAGTCATTCTCCAATTCATTCCCTGCATAGAGCACAAGTAATAATTTAGTTTTACAATGACAAAAAATATTTACAAAATATAACTCACCCAAACTTAAAAACACACTCAGAGCGGGCATCCTATTTAATTCCATCTACATAGGAAACAAGTTTCATAATTATACAAGAATCGGTCAATATTGTGTTAAACATGAATAAATATTCTGGATGACAACTTACACATCGCGATCTAATAAGTAGATTCATTTTTGGAGACATTTGACTCAACATTTTGAGAGCTTCTAGTCGAATTAATCCTCCTTCCGTTTCCTCTTCCCATTTCTCTCCATTGGATATTAAATGAAAGCAGACTGTAGTACACAAAAGAAATTATTATTGTTTACTCCAGATACTTGATACCCCATTTTACATAAAAATTAACGTACCTTCCATTAAGGTGTCTGGCATGTTAGCTACTAGTCGTGTGATGATCCAACTTCCATGCTTAACATGAAGCATAGCCTCACACACATCACAGAGAGATAGTAAGTTTGGCAATTCTGCCAAAGCTATACTTATTGTGTCAGCCACGTCTTCAAGGTATACCAAGTCATCAAATAGAGGCGAAGACTTCATGTAATAATAATCCTGCCGTGGCTCATGCATCTATACAAAATTAAATGATGACAAAACTCAGACACATATAATTTGAGGTTTATATTCGTCAAATTTACACATACTGGTAATACTGTACAAGTACATACCTGCGATATGGTCAAAAGGAGTTCGGACAAGACAAGACGAAGTCTTCGTGTAGCATCAGATCGTTCAAATTCCAGAGCTAAACCGTGTGGAAGTGATTGTACTAAAACACTGTCTTGATCCCGATTCCCTTGCTTTTGCCTTTTATTAAACAACAAAAATTGATAATCTTTTTTTAAAAACGATTTGTTGCAGCTAATGATAAGTTTAATTTTTACCTTAATTGGAGTTCTTTCTTTACATCAATTTCAAGTGTTTGAAAATCGACAGACAGTAGCGCAACAATATAGTTGACCTGTTCAATGTCTGACAAGGAGACTAAGATCTGTTTAGAAGACGAAAAACAAGATAACCAGTCAGTCATAATATCATTGTTTTAATTTTAATTTGTAAATGATTCTAAAAGTACCTTTTGTCGAAATTCAACAGGTCTACCCCTTAGATCGCCGGCTAGAATTAGACTTGTCCGGACTAGCATAGGGAGAAAAGGTCGTAAATCCTCCGGTAAAAATTTCTGTAATTCATCTGTATTCCCAGATTCAATTAAACAGAAGGTTTCTTGATTCACAATTGGAGGTAGCATTTTTGAGTCTGTAGGACCTGCTGAGAAGACAAAAATTTCCAAGTTTAAATAGACTGAATTTCATTTTCACAATTTTAGAAATACAAATTACAATGCTAACCTTAATGATAGGCAGCAATAACCCTCAATTGTACATCAAATACACAATTACTCAACCGGTACAATTATGTACCACAGTTAGTTGCAAGACAATTAAACAACATTTAACTTTGTGTCGTTTGCTTTGCGTGTCCGGAAATTTTTTGGAAATTCAGACTTTTCGCTCGTGTGTTTTCCTTGGTTCTCGGTTTAAAAGTAGCTACATAGCCGCAGGCCTGCTATGGTGTAGTATCTAGCATTCATGAGGTGAAACGAAAACGAAAGAATAAATAACCAAATTTTGTAAATTTATGAGTCAGAAAGAGAGATATGATGCAGATGTAAATTGACACCCCAAGTTGACTTTAACAAGCTACGGTCACTCGGGAATCCCGAGTCGGGATAAGCTGAAACTCGACAAAACGCTAGATATTATTGTGGTCCAAGATTGTGATACAAGACCGATTCGTATATGAACATGACCGGAGGTGCCCAGAGCTGTAATGCTTCTGAAATCTGCTCCAATGTTTTAGAGACACTTTGTCCCACTGTAGTATTATTGACCTTCCGAGGTCATATTGCAATCATCCGTGACAAATAAATTACACATTCATTTATGAACTTTGACAATTCTTTAATACTCTCAGAAAGTGTTTTCATGAGTTATGAAACTAATTTTCTTGATAAACAGTAATTGTAATCATTTACTGGTAAATTAGATTTAAAAAACTGTTTAAACAGAGGTTGAGGACTGTTTTGACTAAGGATATTCTACAGTCATCATTCATTCCATTCCCTTCATCTCTGTTCACCTTTACCATACTAATCACCTTTTTGAAACCTTTCACCCACAATTGCATTTCTCCCAAACCCTCTTATATTTGTAGTCCCTTCTTCATTGGCATCTTCGAATGGCATATCTTTATACTCCTTCCTTCCTTCATATCCGTATAATTTCCTTCTTGGAACATGTAGTAATGATTTAGTCCAGTCATTGTAGAGCCTCTGGTCCAACATAATGGCTACAATTTGATTTAATGTGAGACCCTTGTACCCTGTGCCCCAATGCAAGTATCTATCCAAGGGTAGTCTGAAAAAATACAACAATATTAGGACAGAATGTGTTAGAAAGCCTACAAGAGAGTCTGCATACAAAATAAAAATTTAAAGGTAGACATTTTCATTTATTATATAATATAATGTTCTTGGCAACTTACTTCTTTGTACGAATTCTTTCCTTCTTTGCCTTAGCTTTAGATAATGGTCTTGGATCGGTCTTGGCAACATGACAACCAAGGATGTAAATCTTGTCCTCATCAAAGTTTTCGAGCTCCTCTGTTGCATCTGAAGTAAGATAAACTAAACGGTCTTTTGGATATAAATCTAGGTAACTCTTATCCATGACATCAATAGGAAAAGCTGGGTCATACAACGGGGTAACCATTTTGTGTAAACTTTTCAAGGTGAAATCATCCCGATTTGCATTACACATGACTAGGTCAAAAGGTCGATGATGCATTCGATTACGTGATAGTATGTACCCCAGTTGTTGTGCACAGTTTCTTGCCTCCTGCATTGTCATGTATCGATCGTAGTCACAATCAAGCACAAAGGGTTGACCAAACATTTTTTCTCGCATGATCCGACTGTATTCAAATTCAATTTCTTTACTCTCTCGCAGTCTTACAAATAGTGTATTTCTGCCCATACCGTATATCATTCCATCCGGGTCCTCATCCAACTGTGGGTCCGTACCCAACTCTTCCCTACGCCTTGCCCGCTTCAGCAGTGCTTTTGTTTTATCGTTCTCTCTCCATTTCTCAATTTTGAACAAAAATTCGTGAAATTTCAGTCGTTTAGACTTGCTCACGAGTAGTATCAACTCGGTCCATCTTGAAATACTGATCGGGTTTAATGGTACCATATATCCGTTCTGTCTATAATACATAAAAGTGATAAGATGACTCATCTTAGATGAGGTAATGAATTCAATTATTCATTATTCTATTTATTCTGAAATTTTCAAACATGACCAAAATACAAGAGTAGGAAAGTTGTGCTACCTGTAAATTTCATGCTCCAGTTGAATGTAACGAATTTTCTTTATAACTTCAGGATCTCCACCACTCAACTCTTGTATCTCTTCATCGGAAAGGACCAAAATGAATTCATCCGGTTCCCCAGTCCATTCAACAGGAGTTTGTTCGTCAGTAGTTGTAGTTGTGGAGTCAATAACTTTGCCGTCATTGACATCGACTGATGTGGATAAGAATCTAGGACCCAGGTGAGACGAAAATAAGGAACTTGTGGTTTTGTTCACACCATTAAACTTAAACTGTCTTGACAAATTGACTGAAGTTCCCCTTGTACAGGTTTGTAATGCCTTACAACAACTACAAAAATTTGACAACACTAACTGGGAACCCGTTGACCCCTGATGTACAATCTTGGCCCACAGGGTCATTACTACTGGGAACGAATCGCACCACTTAATTTCACTATTTTCATTGTCTTTTTGTTCTAATTTTTTTCACATGGGAGACTTGAAATTCGTCACCAATCACAAGTATATCTGAGGTCTTACGTCGAAAGAAATGATTTGAATGGTAGGAGAGGGAACGGTTTTTTACTTATTTTTTATTTCGATTGTTGTGGATGAGTCGAGTTTTTGGTCAGAGGCTCCAACTGACTGCACAAAGTAAGTACATATTTCATTTAATATAAATTGTAAACTTGAGAATTTATGTACATGTTTGAACACAAGTCAAAATGAGTAACTTGCTTACTGTGTATTTTAACTTTTTTCAGATTGTGTCGCAATGTCATTTCGGAGACGTGGAAATTCATGGAGAGGAGCAAGAGGAGGTTCATATGGAGGTAGATATTACGAGCAAGCTGAAGATTCCGGTCCACAGTCATCATCATCATCTGATTCGAGACGAGGTGGTGGATGGGGTCGAGGAAGAGGTGGTCACGGCGGCTATAATAGACAAGATGGGTTAGAAATTCTAACTTAGAATGTTAGAAAGTCATTTTTTAACGTGTGTATTATAAACTATTGCTACTAAAATATTTTATTCATTTTTCTAGATCAGGACCAAAGTCGGGGAGACCACCACATTTGAGAGGAAAGGCAATTGGAATGTACTATAGGGATCTTGGGGCCAAAGAAAGAACAGAAAGAAAGGAAAAGGTTGAAGCTGCCATTAGAAAGGTACAAGCAAAATTTGTGTGTGTGGTTCAAAGTTGAGGAGACAATTAATCAGATGAGTTTTATAATACTAAATACTTTCTGTAGGGCTTCAGTGTCACTCTAACCCCTGAACGTCAACAACACTTGACAAAACTCATTTCTCAACTCAATTCGTCATCTTACGAGAGTACCAAATCCTCTTGCTCATTTCAACAAAAATATATGAATAATGTACAAAGAAATTTGGCTACCACCTCTTCAGGGCCTAGTAGCAGCCAAACAAATACAGAAACTAAAGCTGAGTGGGGTCTACATCGTCTCTTTTCGGCCACATATAACCCGGACGTCGACGAACAACTCAAAGTAGACTTGCAGAGAAAGCAAGGGTCTCCTAGTTATCAAAAAATGCTCGAGTTTAGAAAGAAATTACCAACTTACGATTTAAGGAATGAAATTATCAAATTGATTGAACAAAACCAGGTAAATATGATCATTGATATTTTATTAGTATACGTAGCAATACTTTTATGATGTCATTGTATGAAATAATTTCTAACAATAATTGAATGTTAGGTGACCATATTGTCTGGAGAGACGGGTTGTGGGAAAACCACTCAAGTAAAATCCTCACTTTGTTATCAAAAATTTTGTCATGTAGTTTTGTGGTGCATTTATTTTTATACTAAATAAAACTATTTGTCATCTTTGCAGGTTCCTCAGTTTATACTAGACTCTGAGATTCGGGCAGGTCGAGGATCACTGTGTAATATAATTTGTACTCAACCTCGTCGTATCAGTGCAATTACTGTGGCTGAGCGTGTGGCAAGTGAAAGAGATGAAGATATTGGAAATTCAGTTGGTTACAGTATTCGTCTTCAGCATCGTCATGCAAGCAAGTCAGCAGGGATAATCACATTCATGACTACTGGCGTTATATTTCAATGTCTCAAGTTTAACAAAAATTTGGATAATGTGTCACATTTGATTATCGACGAAATCCATGAAAGATCAATCCATTCTGATTTCCGTAAATGCAAATAGTACAGTCCCGTAAAAAATTCTCAAAGAAATTGGTATAATTATTTGATTTGTGTATATTTTTTCAATTGACAGTTTTGACTATTCTGAAAGATTTAGTTGTTCATCGACCAAATTTAAAAGTTGTTCTCAGTAAGTGTAAAATGAAATGTAATATTTTTAAAAAATACATCTCCGATAATAGTACATTACACACATGTTATTGAGGTTTTTAAAAAATTCATTACAGTGTCCGCTACATTGAGTGCAATGGACTTTAAAAACTACTTTGGGAGAGCAGTAGTTTTCCATATTCCTGGATTTACTTTCCCAATCACAGAGTATTACTTGGAGGACGCAATACAACATACTAGATTTGTATTTGAAAATAATGATGATGGGGGTCCTCTTAGAGGTTGGAGAAAACATGCAAAATATGAACATGAAGATTTTATTGGACCCTATACAACAGAATTGAGTAAGTACACAGAATTTTCTTGTGTGTATTAGTAGACATTACTCTTTTGTCGGTTTACAAAAATGTCGCTACAATATAAATGTCTTTGTATATTCAAACTAAAATCATTTCCTCGTGTCTCTTTCATTACCCTATGTACTCAGGAAATTCTAAACGTTATTCTCCATCCGTCATTCAACAACTTGAGAATCCTGCAAGTGAAGAAATTAGTGTAGACTTTATTCATTCTCTCGTTGAGTACATTTGTGCCACCGATGAGAAATTTGGAGCAATTTTAATATTTGCAACGGGATGGGATATGATTTCAAAAATAATATCAAGTTTTGAGAATTCTGGCCGATTTCCTCCTAGTAAATTCAAAATTTTTCCACTTCATTCAATGATGCCGACTGTAAATCAAAAGGAAATTTTTCAGAGACCGCAGCAAGGCGTTCGTAAAATCGTTGTCGGTAAAATGACTCTTTTTTTGTTGTTTTATTTTGAAATAAATTACCTACTCAAAATTAAAAACTAACGCAAATGATATTATGTAAAATTGTCCTTTGTAGCCACACAAATTGCCGAAACTTCCATCACCATAGACGATATTCTTTTTGTAATTGACACTGGAAAAATTAAACTTGGAAATTTTGATGAAGTCAAAAATATGGCCACGCTCGACACGGAATGGGTGAGCTTGGCAAATGCAACACAAAGAAGAGGACGAGCTGGCCGTGTATGTAACAAGAAAAATTTTTTTATTACTTTAATACAATGAATGGGAAGGATAATTCCTTTAAACATTAATTAAATGATTTTTAGGTCCAAGCTGGATTTGTCTACCATTTATTCTCACGAGCACGAAGGTCTATACTTATTTTCAAATTAAGCTTTACTTAGTATCTAGTCTCTTTCCATCTGATTGAAATTCAAAATTGTTTTATACACAATAGGAATACTCTTGAGGAATATAAAAAACCAGAAGTCCTTCGGACAAGGTTGGAAGAAGTCGTCTTGCAAATCAAAATTTTGGAATTGGGAAATGCAGCAGAACTACTCAAACGGCTTATGAATCCTCCGTCCGATCGCTCCATTTATTTGGCTCTTGAAAGGTCTCAATTTTATTATATTACAATTTAATTTACAACAATTGTACACTAACGATAATGAAAAGATGTAATAAAATTATATTAAAATTACGTAGGCTTCGAGAACTACATGCCATTGATGTGAATGAAAACTTAACTCCGTTGGGGTATCATCTGGCTCAACTTCCAATGGATCCACAGACGGCCAAGATGATTTTGATGGGTGATGATGCCATTTTTCTCAAAATTCTTTCCATTTTGTTCAAGGGTTTACTCTAAATTTTAAATTGTGATTTCGTAATTCTAGGTGCAATTTTTTCATGTGCGGATCCAATTTTCTCCATTGCTGCCTGTCTTTCCTTCAAAGATCCTTTTTACATTCCATTGGGGAAAGAGAGACAAGTTGATGAAATTCGTAGAAGATTTAGTGCTTCTTCAAAATCTGACCATGTCCTGGTTGCTCGGGTCATTGAAGACTATGAACGGGCTGTTGAGTGTGGGAATGAGAGAAATTTTTGTTACAGGAATTTTCTGTCACAGAGTACTTTAAAAATGCTCATCAATATGAAACAGCAGTTTGCCGAATATTTAGTGAGTTTTTAATAGTGTTTCATACAGTAGTAGTACTACTGTAGTGCATATGTGTTAATACATGTAGTACATATTTATTTTCAGGAACAACTTGGCTTCCTCTCCACAAAAAATTACAAGGCGAAAGCATTAAATTTAAATTCAGACAATTGGGGAATGATAATTGCATTGACGGGAGCTGGATTATATCCCAACGTCGTTAGAGTCAATGTTGTTGGACGAAGTGGTAGAATAGTGTTGAAAGAAGGTAGACAACTAGTGAAATTTCATCCTGGATGTGTTAATTTTAATGAGAAGGAATTTGAAAGTCCTTACCTTGTCTACTACAAGAAAATGAAGTCAACTGCTGTATTCCTACATGACACGAGTATGGTCAGTCCATTCTCCCTGATTTTCTTTGGAGGTCGTCTTGATTGGATCCCCTCAGAATTTCCTGGGAAGTATGAAGACAATACGGGTGTCACAACAAGTCAGTTTGACAGCGTTGCCGTTGATGGAGATAAATTGGTTTTTTCATATCCTAGTCAGCAAAACTTTCGGTTTATTGTTGAAGTGAGTTTACACTGTGCATAAATTCTTTTTTCAAGTATAGTTTAATACTTACTAAATTTCTAACGTTTTTTTAGTACACAAATTATTAATGTTTGGTTATTATTTTCGAGCAGTCTCTCCGGACAGAACTGGACTTATTTTTAGAGCACAAAGTTAATAATCCAGGACAGACGGAATGGGACTCGGGATCAAAGGAAGGTGCTTTACTCAAGTGAGTTCGTCTTTCTTTAATGTTGTAAACTACAACTGTATTTTTATTATGACGAATGACTAATAATGTTAAACTTTGAATTTTGTTCTTAACTAGTGCAATTACGGAGATCCTCACGTCGGAGTACGAACATTTTCAATCAAACGATAATGATGATGACTATCCCCCAGAAGATAATTAACTAGGGTGTCGGTGTAGATCTCGATTTCAAATTGACTTTAATATACAGTATGCGTGATAGTCTAATTTTATGATACCAAATCTGAAGATCTAAAACAATTGTATCCTAATGTACTCGAACATCATTGTAATTTTCATCCTCAAGACATTGTCACTTTACAAAGTAAAACTTTTATATTTGCGCAGCTAATACCATGATCCTACGAGTTTTCTCTATTCAACTCTGATTCTCACCGTATTATTACGATGCGAATGAGTGGTTTCAAGAACACATGTCAAATCCCCTACTTACAGTAGTACAAATTTCTTGGAAATAATACGCCGTCGTAGCCCAATACTTCATCATCCAGATGCGTACGGCTTAAGTGTTTTCATGAAGATGAGCTGAGAACGTCAAAAACATGATTTCATTCTTTTGTAGTGTGGAAATAATTTTTTTTCACAGATTTTGCTCCCCTTACCCAATGAATGTGTGTGTCTCACAGCACCCCACTCAGTTTATATTACAATTTTTTGATTTTATTTTTGAGTTTAAAAATGATTCTAGAATTATTGTCATATATGTACAGCGCCAATATTTATGGGCCTACTTCCTCCAAAGTATATTATGGACACCCACAAGGACTCACTCCATCATGTTTCTTGACCCTTGAACACATATTACAGGTCGTCGAGCCCTGATCCCAGTAGAGTGCCTCTGCTCCCAGTAGATTTTTCCCGGGTTGAGGGCAAGTCAAAGAGATGACCCGATCCTCTGTATTAACTCCATCAAATGTTTTTCGGTAGCTGTAGTTGGGAGAACATTCATCCTCTGGGTTTTGCAGCCACGCACACTCAATTTGTATGCAGTCTGGGTCGCAGCTGTATGATTCTTGGACATCAGAATTTAGATTTGACCAATAGTCACAAACGCCACCATGGATTGTATTTACGTCTGGATTCCAGAAAAGACCCGCACCACAATATTCGGTGACCCACTCTCCTTGACCTTCCCCCGTTGGCTTGCATATTGTGTAGTTACTGCAGTACCCTTCCAACTTGCACTCGTTCGGATTGCACTCACTGACGATGGGTTTTTCTGTGGTTGTTGTCGTCGTCGTTGTTGTAGGGACATTACATCTTGCGTTGTCTGGATGGTCACAAGGGACGAGTCGAGGGTCATGTTGACCAACGACAAAATGGAGTTGTTCATTATTGTCACTTTTTGCACAAGCCATTTCATAGGCGTGTGTTTGATTTACACATGCTACATAATGTGTACATGTTGTCGGATGTTCGTAATTTCCATCTTCTTTCCCCGTACAGTCGTAGTCAAACCCTGGAGACCCTTTATTAATTAAATAAAATGTATTAAATAAGTGTCATTTACAATGATACTAATTCAGGAACTTGCACACAATTAAATTAATTTTACCTTTGTCATACCAATGGAGCTCCTCTTCACTTCGAAGATCTATATTACAATTGACAAATACGTTAATTTCCTCAATAGCCTCATTCATAAAATTAATAAACAGAAATTAATAATTTTACCTTTGGCCACTAAGGAACTGACCAAGCCAAGCAAAACGACTAATGGACTCCATAAGTTTTTCATGATGACCACTTTTTATCTTTTGAGCATATTTTTTAGTTTGACAAAGAGTTTGTGATGAAAGGTTGACAAAGCCTGGTGGAGACTCACTGGTCATATTGTGGGCAGATGTCCATTTTTATACTGTCCTCATCTCAGGATCACATCTTGTCAATCAACGTGGACAGATTAAAATAATAAATCGAATAAACTAGGAAGTTATTTGTGTACATTCTTTTAAAAACGTTTTGTCTGTGATCTTCAGCCTGGAATTCCAGGCCAAAGTCACTCGATTCCCCCCCCCCCCTTTATCTCCAGTGC
>WJFB01001834.1:0-25458 GCA_009870185.1 Pygmarrhopalites habei
TCAGTTGTATGACCTCATTTTATATTACGAAATTTATTCAGTTGTGAATTTAAACTGAGCATTATTTAAGAATTAAGTATTACCCGACAAGGGAAATTTGTTGATGTAAATGACCATGTCTGTTATGAATGTAAACAACTGGATCACCTTCACAAACAGAGGCCAAGAGTCCTCCGGATGACTTTTGCCAGCTACACATGACTGCATTGGAAACACTTGACTGATTTCTCAAAGAGAAAACTCTCTAGAATAATAAAGAATTATTTACAAAAGAAGACTGTAATCGTGATCGTAAATAAAAAGTATACAAACTTGTGACAAGACTTACCCTACAACTTGAAGTTGCCATTTTTTGAATATCTTGTCAAGTTCTTCAATGAAAGTTGTTCAAAATAATATTATTATTGACCCACTGTCCATTCAAACTGCAAAGAATTAAAAAACATAAGCCGTGTCAAGAATAGAATGACAAAATCGAAGTTTTGTGTGTGGAATATGAAAAAAAACCTTGACAACAAAGGACAAACATAGGGGAGACCGGGAAGGGAATTGAATTCAACTTCCGCGGTCACAACGACAGCTAACGCCAAGCGGAATAGTTCCACAACTTGGACCTCGTTTCCGAGACGGTAAAAGGGTTTTGTCAAGTTTAATTGGAATTAAAATCATGGGCAAATATTCAAGAGACCCGGAGAATCCGGCAAAATCCTGTAAAGCCCGGGGTTCTAACCTTAGAGTTCATTTCAAGGTAAGCGTACCGACTTGATTCATATACTTTTACTCAATTTCGGCAAGACAGCATGGAATGAAAAAACATTAGAAATTGTGTGTGTGTATTGTGTATGGTCAGATGGACAAGTTCAAAACTTTGGAGAAAATTGTGTTTATTATTATTTATTTCAGAACACAAGGGAAACAGCTGCCACGATTAAACGTATGCCCCTTCGCAGAGCCATTCGGTTCTTGAAAAATGTAGTAGAAAAGAAGGAATGTGTCCCATTTCGCCGGTACAATGGAGGTGTTGGTAGATGTGCCCAGGTAATTTTTTTTCAAAAAAAGAATAAGAAACATTAATGTAGCATCCAGTAAATGATGAAAACAAAATTGAATTATTTTATTAACAAAAAAAATTATTTTATTTTAGGCTAAACAATGGGGAAGTACACAAGGTAGATGGCCACAAAAATCCGCCGAATTCCTTCTACAGCTCCTTAAGAATGCCGAATCAAATGCGGATATTAAAGGACTAGATGCTGATCGTCTTGTGATTGAGCACATACAAGTTAACCGTGCTCCTAAAATGCGAAGAAGGACTTATCGTGCCCATGGTCGTATCAACCGTAAGTCTTACAATATTGTGAAATATATTTTTGGAAGATTTTAAATACATGGTATTTAATTACTTAATTTTGTTTGATTTCTCAGCTTACATGAGCAGCCCCTGTCATATTGAAGTAATCCTGTCGGAGAAGGAGGAAGTAGTGGCAAAGGGTCCTAAGGAAGAGGAAGTAGTGAAAAAGAAGGTCTCCAAAAAGAAGTTGAACCGTCAAAAGATGATGCAGAGAGAATAATAAATTTTCTTTTATTATTATTGTATCGTTGAATAAATAAGGCAAATTTTAAAGAATTGCAAAAAATAATAATATCTCTTTGGTTCACTCCGTCATAATAGTATTTATTTTTACTTAATGGTAGTAATGACTTTGGCATTCAGTTAAAAATAATTTACTGTACATTAGTAGTATACTTTATCATTAATTAATTAAGTTGACAAGAAGGTGGTACGTGTATTCACAGTTCATTCGTCTCTTAGTCATAATCAGTTCTACACAGTACGTTAACATAATTCCCAATATTACCTTCTGTAAAATTGGTGTGAAAAGCTTCAAAACAGGGAGTGTAGGAACGAAAAATGTTCAACATTCTATTTAAAAGTGGACTGAAGAACATGACAAAGTCTGGGTGACCCTGGTCAGATGTTTTCATCCTAATAAAATGATCCAAGTCTATATCCGAGAAATCACGTAATTGTTGGTTTGTCATATTTAAATCCAATTCAAGGGGTGGGCAAGTGAAAAACTCCACCGTTGCATTTGGATTATGAAAATTTGTGTAAATAGGAACAGAGTAACATGGCATCAGGATCCAAATCAAAGGATGCTCAATTTGACGTTCTGCTATACTATTTGAAATGTATTGGGTGGCTGGTGAAACTCCAGATAAATGAAATTTTGACGAGTAACCCAAAATCGTCAAGTCAAAAATTGATCCAAAGAGAAGCAAAGGAATCACAATTCTGCAATAATCATAAAAAATAATAAAATTTAAAACAAGATTGTAAAGAAAGAACAACATACAATACAACAACATGTGGTAATTAAACTATGTGTACTTACCTGTGCATAATTTCTTGACTTCCTAGTGTATAATAGTGTTTAATAATTGCGGATGCGACTATTAATATATTTGGCAGAATGGGGAGCATAAATCTCAACTCTTTGTGTGCCACTAGACTGGAACGTGTGAATTAAAAGAATATCAATTAATAAACATGTTACATGTATCTTGAAAGATCAAATTAATCAGAAAATTAAAAAGATGAAGAGTTTGTACCTGTACAAGATAACAAAGAAATATATGATATTGGTTTCCATCCGATAATCGTTAGCAACGAGGAGATGACGAATGACAAAGAGTACAAAATAACCACCACACAAAAGTGGTAGACAATTGGTCAGGTACCAATGAAAGGGATGCGTTCCGAATAAAGCACTTTTCCCTTGTAAATAATTAAAGTCAATAAAGTTCCACCATGTGATCATGTGTTTTCCATACATGTAAGAGTCTAGTAGGTATGTCAAATGAAGAACTGCAAACCTAAAATGAAGAAAACTTGTGATATTTAAATACAATTTAAAGGAATACATAATGTTCTTCATTTTACAATTATTTTAAATATGTCCATACCCCATAAAACAACAACCAAGTAATTTGTAAGGTGTTTTATAAAGATCCATTAGAATTTTGGGAGCCACTGGAATCCAATAGACGATAGCTGAAGGTCTCATCAAGAAATTGATAGCCATGAGAATTGTGAAATTGTACATGCTACCTAGAATTTCCAAGTAATACAATAATATCATTAAATGTGATCAGAGATAATAACCAAAAAATTAATGCCAAGCTTTTAGTAATGTCATACCAATCTGTAACAGATATAATCCTATAAGATTCAGTGACATTTCCATAGAATTCCCCAAAGTTCGAGCTCCACAGTACGTTATGAACCAATTTGAGAAATACATGAGACCCACAATTGACGACAAGAGATTGTCATACTTTAGGTGACAATATTTCATAAAATAAAAGTCTCCAAGGGCTGTCACCACTGATTGTTGTAGCCTCGGAACAATCATCTACATTTCATGTCATTTTATGTCAAATTTATGTTCCTATTTATTTGTTATAAGAAGAATTCAAAATAAATGATTTCACTTACAAGTAATGATCTACTATCCCATTCCAAAGTCTTCAGAATCCAGTAGGGAATTGCGAGGAACACTGGGTAAATGTAACTTCGTATCCCTACAAGCCATTCCCATGTCAAGTGTCCGTACCTGTGGATGAGATGAAATTTTAAGCATACAGAAAGAAATTATTGTAATCTACTAAACGTTGTAAAAGTCAATGAGAAACATACCCAAATACAATTTTATGAGCAACTTCGGGTCCCTGCCAGTAAATACAAATATACAAAAAAAAAATACAATATTACGTTAAACTGATTTGCTATTTATATTTCATGCTATGTAAAATAAAGTGTTTTACCTGCCAGTACTCATCCGGCACAAATGAGGTTTCGACCAAAAATACCATTGACAATCGAAAGATGAGGATTGTAAACAATAGTTGCCACTCTGACGAAAACAGGTTGTGCAACATCCTGAAGTGTATGACCACTGACCTCGGATCCTTCAAAATATTCTTCCAAACACAATCTACCTGTCATTTATACCTTTTTATCGGGGAACAATTTCCTTGGACAAAATTTTTTCCCTTAGTTGCGGCTTAGGATTTGAAATACTGTCACGTGGATTGAAATTTTTCAAATTTTTTCTACAAAAACAATAGATTTATGAATCTACTACAAAAACAGTGAATAAAGTCAATAAAGTGAAATAGAATTCAGAAACATGGCAGGTAATAATGTAGTCCAACAATTTAGGACAAAATTCACTGTAGACGCTGCCAAAAAGTCCCTAAACTGGTTTCCAAAACACATGAATTCAGGTACTTAAAAGTTTTAAGTTAAAACTTTACATAATTTTTCAAATTTATGTTGGTGGAACAGAGAGAGGAATGAAAAGATTCTCTTTGTTTTAGGATTAAAACAAATGCAAGCAAAATTAAGGACAGTTGACTGTGTCCTGGAACTTCACGATGCCCGAATTCCTTTGACTGGTCGTCACACCAATTTCGCTTACCAACTTATAGGTTTGATGAATTTTCAATGAAAATCTTTTCAAAACAGTTGACAAAAGTCAATGAATAACTATGCAAATAAATTTTGTTCTCATTTACAGGGAATAAACCACACATACTTTTGTTGAATAAATCGGATTTGATTAAAAATGAGGATAAGGCAGTGATCAAAAATTTGTATGAATTTTCCAATATGACCAGTATGCTGTTCACTAATTGTAAAGACGAAAGATGTGAAGGAATCAAACAAGTAAGTAAATACTTTTATATGCTGTATTATGTATAATGATTCTTGAGAGTGGTAGAATCAATTGTCATTTTTGACCGTAGTTGATTCCAACAATCAAGAGGCTTGTAGAAGGAGCAGACAGATATGGACGTGCAAGTTCTAAAGAATACCATGCAATGATTATTGGAATCCCCAATGTTGGAAAGTCTTCACTTATCAATGTATTAAGAAGTAAATACTTGAAGAAAGGTAAAAGTTATTAACTATCTCTTTTCCTTTTATTATGCTTGTTACGAGAGATTCTGAATTTATGACAACTGGTTTTTCTTTGTGATTGTTGTTGAATAGGTCGAGCAGTCCAAGTGGGTCCTTCAGCTGGTGTCACAAAATGTGTACATGAGAAGGTCAAGATTTGTGAAAGTCCTTTAATGTTCTTATTCGACACTCCAGGGATTTTGGCACCAAGAGCTTCTGATATGGAGTCTGCACTGAGATTAGGTGTTTGTGGTATGTAACTTCATACGAAGTATTATTTGTTCGTTAAAAGACTACGAAATTTACTTGTTTCATTTTGTTTTGCTTACAGGAAATCTTCCTGACGCCCAAGTTGGGGAAACATTGATAGCGGACTTTCTCTTGTACAAGATGAATAAAAAAAGATGTTTCAAATATACCAAATTTCTTGGACTGGAAGGTCCAACTGACTGTATAATAACTGCCTTGAGTGCTGGAGCTGTCAAGTTTGGCTACATGCAAAAAAATCGTTCATATGTTACGAGTAAGCATTATTTCTATTCATTTCTCTATAATGTAGAGTATTTTAGTATTTCTTTTCGTGACAGAGGTGAGAGGTCTCGTCAGTATAACTTCAATGTTATTAACTTTGTTTACTAATACTTTGATTCTCTTTGAATGGCAGATGAGTATGTAACTAAACCAGACATAAACCTCGTTGCCATAAAGTTACTCGAATCATTTCGAAAAGGGGACATTGGTAGAGTTGTTTTGGACGACATATTTCAGAAAGGATCAATGAATTTCAAGAAACGAAGTAACCTAGATCTTGACGATGAGGAAGAATTATGCGACGAATCAACTATAATTCAGAACGCTTAGGTATAATCTATTTTTCATTTTTGTTATAAAGTTCAATAATAATCCCTGTCATCTATTATTATGTGGACGACAGCTGAGTCAGTCATTTTTTCATACTATAGGACACGATAGTGGTACGTCGTATATGTTTCATATACACATTATATATTTCGTGTCACACAAACTTGGTTGAATGCACAAAAGGTTAAAATCGTGACATTAAATCAAGTAGCAAATGTAGTAGTGCTCAACTATTTATTATTGTATTAATAAATAGTAATAAATTCTACATATATTTGTACCTGAATCAGGTAATCTGACGTTTATTTTCATGATGTATTTTTTGTGTAATCATTTTATTGTGTTAAGTACTTTCCAGTCATTTTGTAAATAATACCAGTTAAATAATCATTAATTTAAATGTAATTATGACATAGTTGCGAACGAGATTTTTTCATTCAAAAGTTTGTATGAATTACATATACATATTTTTAGTACACCTATATAAATAACATTATTTACTTACTATGGCTTACGATGACGTCCACATTACAATGTGCAAACATGCACTTTGCAATGACAATACATATAATCATTATATTTTTAAAAAGTACCATTTCATACTTGCATAGTAAATACTATGAACAGCAAATAATTAAACAACAGAAGAAACATTGACGACAATTCTCGTAGAGTCACTAAGAGTCTTGTGTAAGTAGGTGACGCTTAATGACACTAACTAAGCTATAGTAAAATTCTAAAGGCATCGAAATCATGAACCTGTATAAATGTTAATTGATATGCGGAGACAACACACACATCTAGTAATCCAGTTTATTAGATTTTTACATGTATATGATATATCACGGTTCTATTTTAACGATGAATAACACACACTTGAAAAAAAGAAAGTTCACAGATGACTTTCACCGTTTTTTTTCAAAGTTTTTGTTTGTTTTGACACAGGGATTATGAATGAGGGATTGAATAATCGCACTACATTTTTTGCACAGTAATGTTATTTAAACTGTAATGGACTTTTGTCAAGAATTTTTCAAGATAAATTTTTAAAAATTCACTTTCTCTTGAATTTTTCAATTGACACGAGAGAAATAATAATGTAGTCTGAAGTTATAAGTAGATGAGGAGAAGGGGAGGACGAGAGACGTTTTCCCTTTTTAATAATGGGTCAGGGGGCACATTGATATGGGAGCAATGACTCAATGTCAGTCTATAATGTATAGCATGTACAACTACCACTACTACAAATGATACAAATTATTATCGGCCATCCAGTTGTTGTTGTTCTTCAAATTACATTATTACTTTTAAATGGTTGTACAATCTTCCTTAAAATTATTCACACATTCTGTCTCTACAAGTTTCATCTAAACGTTAACGTAGTTAAGTAAGTATACATATTATGTATATAATAATATCATACAAAGTTTGTTTTCTCTTTTTGTTTGAAAAACTTATGATCATGAGTTTTACAAGTAATAAGGTTATACAATCATGAATGGAAAAGCGTTGGTATTCTTTCTTCCATAAGTTTTGGTATATTTGGCACTTGTCTCTCTCGTGTCTCCTGAATTTGCATGTTAATGTGCACCATTCCATCATACGTATTCTCATCCTCATTTTCACAATTAGTTATGTTTTTTGGGTGAGGGAGTGAGCACACTAATTGAGTGTGTGTGTTAATTGTTGACGAGTGGGACTGGGACAATTTAATGGGTTTTCTTTTTTCATCCAGGGAGACTGTTTGGGTTGAGTGGAGTTTGATTCATTTTTGAAAAAAGGTAAAATAGATAAGAAAAGAATCACTGGTTTTGTTGATTTTGTCCTGGAGTGGACACGCGACAACCCCCATACTGTCTAGCTCTTCTCCTTCCTTGATTAGGTCCTTGTTTCCTTCTCTTCCTCCGATTCCCACCTCCTCCTCCTCCTCCTCCCTCTGAACCACCTTCTCCAGCAATCACGGACATTGGTAATGGATTCGAACAGTCCATACTGTAAAAAAATAGTATTATGATGTTGTAAAATCAATTTTAAGAAAATAACAAACAATTTTTTATCTTTATAAATATCACACAGAATTATCTTTACCTTTGGAATGTTCGCACTGCACTTCGGGCCACCTGTTTATAAAAAAAAGGTGTAAAAAATATTGTTATAATTTTTTGTACTTTCTCTTTGTGTGTGAAAATTCTTGTTCAATGTCTATGACTCCTCACCTTGTCTTTACCATTCCAAGCCATGACGAAAGTGACGACACGTTGATCTCCTTTGACGATACCCATGACAATGTAGGGTTGACCTGCACGTAACTGGCCTGTACAACAACTGTCCTTTGGTTCTAATCCCAATGCCCGGAACTCCCGTGCTCTTCTTGTCCCATCCCTCGGTTTGAACCATCTCCCTTTTCTAAACTCTAGCGTTGATCCTCGTGTCCTCTTGAATTTTGCCCGAAATACTGCAATAAAAGGAAACAATAATCAATTGTTCAATCACAACCATTTACAATTTGACCAACCCTTTTAGAATATGTAGTTGGTTTTCTTACCAAAATCAGCACGGCAATAATTGTCCACAATATTCTCACAAGTATGAGCCTGATGACACACAGCACACTCTGGGTCATCCGGATCTGGACACACAAGACATTATCTATTAGCACAGTATTTTTTCCACACAGAGATACATATTGGATATGAATGATTTTACCCGGTTTCTCAGCATTATTTGCGGCCCCTGGGCGAATACAGAGATCATGATCCTCCGGGAACTGGTCACATTTGAGCATACTCGGCCATGGGTATTTGTATGCAAGCATACGGGGTTCACATCTTTCCTGAACACCCTTTTCCATGATAAAATTATGTACATTAATATCCCCCCTTCAATCATAACAATTTATTTATTTTGTAAAAATATTTCTTGTACTTACTTGACATAGAGAGCGACATGGATAAATTGGTCTGTCCAGGCAAATTGGACTGAAGAGTGAGCATAAAAAGAGCTGAGTATCAGGATGACATTGGAGTCCCAAGAGTGGCACCCAAGATTTTGCCTATTTTACGAAAAATTAATCACAGAAATTAAAGTCTCCATCAAACAATTCCTCACTTTATAAAACTACGACATGTATTTTATCCAGCTTTAAAACTGACATTCAGAAGTCAACAACTTGTTATTTCCGTGTAACAATGAAATGTCAAAATGTATTTCAAAAAGTCCATGGAACAGAGAGAAGAGTCAGAGAGGAGAAAAAGAAAAAAATATTTGGACTCCCCAGGAAGGATAGTCATGTCATGTTTCATGTCCCATCACAAATACACAATGAAGAGAGGGGCTAATTGAGTGTCTTCATAAATATTCCACGAAAGGTAGTATATATTATTTGTGGAACAAGAAACAACGTAATGATGACATATAAATACAATAAGGGAGGAGGAGGAGGTGGTGGAGGAGGAGGGCATGACTTACGAGTTACTGAAATGAGTGCAAACAGCTGTGCAGCTAAACACGAGTTCAGAAATGCATTCGTGACATATTCCCTCTGTACATGAGGAGGAGGAGGAGGATTCAAAACGAAGGATTAGTTAGCATGATGAAAATATTTGGTGTACAGGAGGAGGAGGAGGTGCAGAGAGAAAGATGAGAAAATGTTGATTCAGCTGTCTCTCTCTCTGTAGTTTCTATCATCATCAACTTTTGACTGACAGAAGCAGTTAGGAGAATAGTTGTAGTGGTAAAAGTGGACACACACACATTACATATGTTGTAATCTCTGACAGATGCACAAAAGTGTATTAAAGAGAGAGAGTGTATGTGTGTGTGTACAAACACTCAACGAACGACCAGGATGGAGGAGGATGGAGGGAGGGAGGGAGAGATAATAATGAACTAATAATTCATTTGCACGTTGCTCCTCTTTTTTTATATTTACATTTAATTCTACACGTTGGTATTTATCTGGAGTGGAGGATGGTGGATGGACGTGTGGAACAAGTCAAGAGTTAATCCATCCTAATCCTCCTTTTCAACTAATTGATTATATAGTATAATATAGAAAACACTGACTGACAATGGTCAAAGGTTTCCAACTAATCTCGAAGACAAATCAGGTGTGTAGCCATTATTATGATTGCTTCCTCTCAACAAAATATATTTTGTCCGGACTTGTTCGTCTCTCTCTCTCTCTTCAACCCCCACATTATGTACTTTAAACTTTAGTAGGGTCCTCTCTCTCTCTATTTTACTATGTAAAATATATGATCACACATTCTAATACCAATAGACAAGTCATAAAATTTTGTAGTAGACATATATAATTGTGTATTTTTTGGAGTGGATCCTCAAAATGCAGTGTCTGTCTGATGGTAAGTCAAGTATGGGATAATAATGGGATATTTGATGGGGAAAAAAGGGATGATAGGGAAAAATCAATGTAAAATCATAACCCCGAGGAGTTTTACTTTACTAAACCTACTGACTACTTCCTATGTATGTATTGTATTGTACTGTATGTACGACAATGCAATATGATATGGGAGCGTGTGTACAGTGTACATAGTTTATGTGTTTTGTCTTGAGGTGGAAGGAGGAGGGTGAAGTTTCAAGTACAAACTTGGACTTTTCCTACAATAATAAAACCATCCATCTCAAAGAATTATAATAAATTTGATTTATGACCATGTTAAATTCCTCTTCACTTCTCTTGCCCCCTCTCCTTGTAATCAATTGTCAAAACAGGGCATAATAATGTTCTCTTTCCTCACAGCAATAAGAGGAGGAGGGAAAATTTACAAACCTTTTGCAACTTTACATTTTCAATCATTCCAAACAAATCAGTCCAAACACCTTTTCAAACGACGACCAGCAAGAAAGAAGGAGAGAGAGAGTGTGACTTAATATTGACAACTGGAGGAAAATGCATAACTAAAATGACATGTCACTAAATTTCTAAACTCACTTCTACGCAACAAGTTCTCCAGTACAAAAACACACACACATCATAATAAACTCTCATACTTTTGATAATCAGGTTGTATAACTAACCAACTTGCTAGTAATTTAGTGTGTGTGTCTACTACTACCTGAAAATTTGAGAAAAGTAGAGGAGAGAGAGAGAGAGAAAAAAGTAACAACTTGTTAAAATATTATAGCTTAGGGACTGGGCCTTTTGCCTGACAATTGAAATGATTCATAACATTTTATTAAGTTTATTTTGAATGAGGTCATGTTACATGAACATACAGGACTAATTTTCTTGTCATTGGATCAGTTCATGTTTCACAATGATCCTCATTTTCCCCATGCATCACACACTACACTATAAATATTATCCCTCCTTCTTTACTTTATAACCTTTCTTAAGAGAGTACAGTGTAACATGTATTTTACATAATACATTTAGTGTGTGGACCGAAATTGATGCTGACCGAGAGGGAAAAAAAATTATTGCACTTGACTTGCAGTATTTAAGTACAAAATCATTCAACACACAATCATCAAGTGCAAACTAATGCAGTATTTGTCAAAGAAGAGGGATAAATAATCCAACATTTTTTATGAGCCAACTTTAACTCACAATCTGCCAATTCATGATGATGACATGACACTCAGAATGACGAGAGACATACAATTTGTATGATACAAAGAAAAAGCTTGTCATAAATACTGCCCTCTCAACTTTTTTCATTAGAGGTTAAATGTCTGACAACATTTTGCAGGATTAAATGTAAATCTTGACTCCTTCGTTGTGTACACACACAAAAGGAGGAATTCATACTCTTATTGAGTCTAATGTATAATTGTGAGGATCTGTCAAATTGAAAAAAATAAATTCCATAAATAAATACAGAAGGAAAGTCGGGGAGGATGATTGATTCTGTCTGTCTCACTCACAATGTAATAAATAGTGGAGTGTTGATGGGAATGTTGTTTGAACTTACATGATATTCAGCCTCCTGGAGTGAGTCATGTCCAAGGAGATTGGGGACCATCATTTTTGTGTAACCAATCCCTTTACACAGTGTAAAATTTAATGGTATGTCCGCACACGTGTGACCATTTCCGTAAGTCCCTGACCGGAAGTTCCCGTCCCACTCTTCACTGGTCGGTGAGAAG
Source organism: Pygmarrhopalites habei (assembly GCA_009870185.1). Classification (NCBI taxonomy): domain Eukaryota; kingdom Metazoa; phylum Arthropoda; class Collembola; order Symphypleona; family Arrhopalitidae; genus Pygmarrhopalites; species Pygmarrhopalites habei. The sequence goes on from WJFB01001834.1 coordinate 11,942, forward strand.
AATGCCTGTTCATGACTCAGATGGACACAAATGGAGACGAGGACTAATATCAACACTGTCCGAATTGAACCACCATCACCACCATCACCCTCTGACCTCACCATCATCAACATTTTCCCCACCACCTTTTCAACCTCCTCCTTTCTCTTCTCCTCTCACAAAATCACTATTTTTCCAAGTTTTGGCTCAACAACAACAACACAAATTTTTCCAAAAGTCGTCTTGTCAAATTTTCATTAGTTTTTCTTAAAATTCTCTTCTCAAACTTTTCCTCTTGACGTTCAACCTTTCTTGCTTGACTTTGTATGTACAAAAAAAGTGGAGGAGACCCCTGCCCTGGGTCACAATGAAAATCCTGAACTGGAGAGGGTCCCACACTGAACACTCTTGATGTTGATGTTGAGTCGTCGACTGGACGAGGATGATAATAAAGTAGAATGATTGTCAGAGAAGTGCGAGTCTAATAATAGTAATGAGAAGCACATGTCGACTGTACGAGAGACAATATTGTGTGTGTGTGTGGATTCAAAACAATATTTATGTACGGTATATATTTATTTTGTGTGAGGAAGGATGAGAGTATGTGTGGCACAAGGGAGAGAGAGTGTAATACTGTAGTTAGTTAACTGCTCTGTTGTGGGCTGTCTCACAATTAAAAAAAGAGTGAGGAGAGGGAGAGAGAGACTCGTGTCGAGGGAGAGGAGGATAGACCGAGAGAGGAGAGACTGTTTTGTTGTTGGCAGAAGCAGCAACTGAGCTCGACTGGAATACGAAGCACACCGGCTGAGGAAGTCATCCGTCCAGACCATTTTTCAACATGTACTACATGGATACCCACTACACATCCTATGCCTTGTTGAGCCTTAAGGTTGTGTCTGTCTCACACCACTGTATTGTACATAGTGTTTCTAAAAGACTTTTCCCTTCTCTCCAACATTATATGATCACCCTCTTCTTCACTTCATTTGGAGGGAGAGTTATACCAAAATTTTGACACGCTCATCTTCCACTCAATGATGCATCTTTGACACTCACTTCCTCCTCCTGTCTCTTCAAATCTGTAATAACAATGTACTCCTTAACTTTGTTGACTTTTCCCTTCATCCGAGTCTAATATTATTATGCCCTTATGTGTTTATGTGTAGTCAAACATTCTTGACATTAATTCAATTCCTGTCTCGTCCCAATAAACCTGTCTGTCACCTCCCGAGAAGGGATAAGATGTTCGTGGAGAATCCGGATGAATATTGAAAGCATTGGCAGATTCTCGTGTGTGTGTGTGTGTACTTCCACAGTACACACTTTACACACGATAGAAAGAGATGAAAATGGGCGTCTTTGGAGAATCATGATCCTAAAAAGATGATCAAAAAACCGTACCTGGAGCAATAGCAACGTATCTCTCTCTACCTGTTTTCCGTAAAAAAATTTCTTGGTCTTGGAGAATCCTTCCTCCGTGCAATTGTTGTTGTGTGTGTAGGGGATACGAGTATATCTGTAAAAAATTATATATATATAAAACTTGCGCAACCCCACCACACACTGCCATGGTTCCGTTTTTGTACCCTTGGTCCTTGCCTTTCCCTCCTCTCCCTGTCGACACACACACACACGAACTAGGTAGGTACATAATGGAGCATAAAGTGATCCCATCAACTTGTCGTTTGGTCCTGTGTCTTGTATATTGTCTCCAAAAACACCCAGTCAGTCAGACAGTCGACTACTGACGATGACGATGAGACTTACCTACCACTGAGAGGAGTTTGATTAGAGAAAAAAAGTATTATTATGTACACCTGTACAATAGTAATAGTGGAGAGTGGCATTAGACATGCACATTAAGTACATAGACACACCAGCCACACAGAATAGACAGAAGAGCTCAACCACTTAGCAACTTTGGTCGTCTGGAGAGTCCTGTACACACACACACACACTTAAAGCCTGAGCAACACCCTCCTCTTCTTCCACGACTCTGGTATCTATATTTATATTTAAAACTCAATCCATCCTCACACTCATCTGTCTGTACAAAATGTCCCTCTTCTGTACTTCCTCACAATACTTGTACATGTGTATTTGTCTTGCTGCTCCCCTCCTCCCTGTCTATTTTATCTGCGCATATTTATCATCATCATACACACACAACGTCCCACAATATTTCACACACACACACAACAGACTCTTGATCATCTCCATCGATCCACTCTCTGACTGATGCATCGTGCAAACATATTTTCTCTCTAAAATCTCTAATCAGTCAATACCTAGGAGGAGGAAGAGCTCATAAATTTCCCTCTTTCTCTCTCTCTCTCTCTCATGAATATCCCCTCACACACACACAGTGCAGTAGAATTCATTCCCCATGCACCCAACACTCATAAATTTTGCATAAAAATTCCAATGAACAACACACACAGCACAGCACAGCACATCCTGCCAATGCTGATGAGTTGGGATGAAGTAAGAAAATCCGATTCCCACTCTGTGTGATGGGAGGAGGAGGAGGATGCACCTGTGACCAACAACCAAAAGTTTGGTCACAAGCTCCTGAGTGTTAAACACACACACACACAGGAGTGATTTGACATGTGTTATCTGTGAGAGAGGATGTGTGAATGTTGTCCTGTGTATTTTGATTGTTGAATGACAGTGAGCATTTTATCTGATGGCCAAGGAGAGATTAATGATTTTGTGAGTGTCAGTTGCAACTCCACTCTCGAATGTGTGTACTCTACTCTAGGATTACACTGTATGTACGAGTACAGGGAATGAGGGGAGAGAACAGGACAGGGGGTGAAGGATGGAAAGGCTTTTTGGAAAATTCAACTCCTGGAGGGAATTGGGATGAGCGTGTGTGTGTTGTGTACACTTGGATTAGATGAGAAGAGAGATGAGATAATAATAAATAAATAAATTGTAAGGAATTAGTAGATGATGTTTATATTTAATGGTTGACTGACATTGTCTGGATGGAGAAAATTACTACACCTACCATTACTAAACTACAGACACACACACACATACACAGGCACACACGGTGACTTCGACGAGTGATAGACAGGAGAGGGAAACATGTGGATGTTACCACCACGATATGATGCTGTGTGTGTAGAATGAAGTGGAGTAATGTAATGGAGTGGCAGAAGAAAGGAGTCTGGACAGGATGGATTGGATGTTGTGGAAAAAAAGGGACTTACCATCTCTGGAGGAAAGTATCTCTCTCTCTCTGGCTGGGAATATTATTTTCTATACTTCCTATCTACTTGTGTACAGCAACACACAATGGACGTGGTGAAAAAGAGAGACAAATGAATGGGGGAGAGACTGTACAAGTGTGTGTGTGTACAAGGGACGTGTACATACAAATTGGTATATGTAGAGGGTGACCGTGTATGTGTATAGATGAATGGATGGGTCCTACATTTGGATTTGCACGAAACTCGTCGTTTGGTGAGAGAGAGAAAAAAGAAAAAGTCAAGAGACATCCCTAGAGATAAATGGATAAAGGGGCAGACCCCTTGCTGACTGTGTATGTCAACCTGTCAAAAGCTCAAGATTATTTAATGTCACATAATGAAGGGAGGGTTCCAAGTCTCAGCCCCTTCTCTCTCTTGTCTATTTAGTGTGTGTAGTGATAAGTGTGTGTGTGGATCCCATACCTTGGGGTCTGAATGAAAAAAAAGTAATGTTACCCTTTTTATTGTACAAATATACAATTATGTAGGAAGAATGAAAGGGGGAATAATAATAAAAAATACTTCAACACCCTCTCGTCAACAATCTCTCTTCGTCTCCCTCTCCTTTGTTTACACATCTTCACACAGAACACCACACATGCATAAACAGTACACCAAATTCTCCTCCTTATTACATCCAAACTCCGGAGTAGTGTCTGTTCATTTCCCACATGGAGAGACAACCCCTCCGTCACCTTCTTCTTGAATCATGAGCGTATATAGTACCTCACATTTTAAGAGTGTGTGTGTGTGAAGATCTTTAGAATTAAAATTAACTCCTAGAATCCTCTCATTTTGAACGTGCTTTCACATCACATGACTTTGGGGTGATAATTCATGAATCCGTCAACATGATGAATCTTTTGCTTCCACAATTTTTTTAAAAAGATATGCTAGAATATGATGAGATGATAGTTTTATTGTTGTTGTTGTGGTTGGTCCATGTCGTTCATTAATAATAAAAACTCTTTATCCTGACGAGTCGATGTCAAAAATTTGTATGAGGATGATTTTTGAGTGCGAGTATAGTTAGTGGGTGATGAGGATGAGTTATGCCAAATATATATTTGTCACACCTGTACAATACATAAATATTTATAGTGTGGATGTGTGGCTGTTGAATCAACGCACAGACACACGTTGCATTGAAATTGTGTGTGACAATGGAGGACAGGATGATGATGGTTATTGGGGGGTGTGATGTTTTGGGTCATACTCTGAGACAAATGGCCCTCGGTGGGAGATATTCTATTTGGATTTATGGGGAAAAGGCGTCTGAGGAACAAGTCCTCTCTGATTTATATCAGTGACAACAAACCCAGATTGACTTTTTTCCCTTGGCTTTCCATCACTCCACTTGACATGTTATGACCACCTCTCTTCCTCTCTCCTCTCTACCCATCTTTATCTTTTCAATCCAATATCATGTATATGACTTGCACACACACACAACCACAGGTAAGTACACTTGTCCAGTTGATACTCCTCTCTCTCTCTTCTTCTTCCATGAATATCCTTTGTTGTAGTACAAAGTCTGTACCCCTGGACGTGTCTCTCTCTCCCTTCCAGTCCTTCTCATGGATACACACATACTATTGTCGTATGTGTTACATTATGTGTTTTACAACTAGTGTGTGTGTGGGTCTCCAGGAGTAAATTCCAAGTTAGGAAATCCTAACATGTTTTTACTTCCTTAGAATGTTTTTCATGTATTTTTTAATACAGTCATCTACAGTCATTTGGAACGACTCTTCTCTTCATCTACATAAAGTGTATCATATTCAAAATGTAGAGTATACATTCCCATCTCCTCCTTTCTCCTCATCTTCCTCACCTTGTCCTATACATATATATATATATAGTGTGTGTGTGTGTGTGTGCACTTGTGTCCTGTCACTTCACATTTTTTAACACTCGTCTCACGTCACAGCTGTATGAGTATTTCATTTAGCATTGTAATGTCCATGGTGGATGATCAATATTGTTATTCCTTGGTAATGACAAGTCTCTTTTCTTCAAAATGTCAGGACACTTCCTGGCTGCGGACAGTAAGTCTCTCCTTTGTTTCCCTGTGCACAATTATTATTAAACTTTTCCTGAGAACTCTTTTTCTCAGCTGTTTAATACAAATTACACCTACCTAATTGTTTTCTCTACATTTTGTATTTTTAGGTTGTAATAAACATATGGTGAGTATGAAAGGACATCACAATCATTTGTGGAAATGACATACATGAGTACTTACATTTTTGACACAGTTTCACAGTTTGGGTAAGAGGGAATTATCTTGGCAATTCATTTGTATTTCAAAAGGATTCCAGAAATCCCCATTCACACAATAATTATTTTTGCCAACGATCACTTAATACTGAATTAGTTGAGCACTGTCTAAGTAGTACATGGATTAAAAAATGCAGTATTTTCACAAATTATCTACTCATTATGGCAACACCATCATTTTTATCAGAGGCAACTGATATCCGTTTTGTGATAAAATGATAATTTCCATATTACAAAATTTCCAAACGCCGGCATAATTTCTGACCTACGACTGACCTTTAGATATGAAACTTTTGTCACTTCAAGTCGAATTTTATTTACCTGTGTTCAGCTGACATTTAAGTGTCCAGGATGCCCCAGACAGAATTAAATTGTTTACATGCTATATTGCCTTTGGGTACTTTAGCAACTTATTAAATATGTACTGCTTAAGTCAATTTAAAGTTATTTAATGTTAGTTTATTTAGTGGTGCGTATTTACAATATATACTGGTAGATCGAGAGAAGTCGAGTGGGTGAGTCCTCGCTGAGGACTCCTCAGTAACAAACGAAGATGATAGTCCAAAAAATTATTGTGTATAAAAATTATTCTAAAAGGTGCTGTTTATTGAACAAGGATTAAAAATACAAACAACAGATCCCTGTTGATTTTTTTACCTAGAATATTCAATGCAGTTAAATAAGTATGGAGCACACACACACTGGACGACTGTCAATAATCCCTATATTGTTTACACAATAAGTACTGAACGTGAGGAAATGACTCCACCGAGTTGGTTCATTCAACAAGAATAATATTACAGTACTTGAGAGCGTAATATTTATTTATGACCTACACGCGTACATTCTTGTGTACGTTTTTGGTTACTCTTTGCATTAACATAGCCTTTATTCCCTCTCCCTCCTCCATAATGTACACACACAAGTCAGCAGTTGACTTTTTTTTGTTTGCTTCCTCATAAAGTCAACAGTTTTTTTTCACACCTATAAATTACACATGTAGTACTAGGCAAAGTTAAGAACCTGAGTCATCGGAAGGGGATATGGGCCCTTACACTGTTTGATTTAATCAAACATAATCATTACATACATAATCTACTTTGTGTTCATACAGGAGGAAATGGTGGAGGAGGATTGAAATTTTAAATTATTATTTGATCATGTTATGGTTTTTAAGATGACCTCCACACTCAATTCAAAACTTAGTGAGTACTTGTAGGGCACCTTAAGTATTTAGAGTGAAACCCCTAAAACAAGAATAGATCAGTCAGTCACATTCATGTATACTTTCTTTTATTTTTCATCGTATCTCTGCTACGAGAACAATGTTGTTACAATCAAGCAAGGTTTTAAACCGAACGGACAAATATATATATAGCATACAGTAGCTTGTACAGACATACATTATGATGATATTACATATTTATATAATATTTTATGTATTATGAAAAACCGAATTCAACGGGTCACGAATGTTTTTACGAACGAGATTACGCCGCTACACCAAGCTAAAATAAAAGATGCTTTCTCGATCAATTATATCAATTCATTTTTTCTCTCTCACTCTCGTATCGCGTAAATCATTATATAATTGTCATTCTTAAGTTATTATACTTGATAACACGACTTTCATTACGAATATATATGTACATGGATATACACAATTGTACACTATAGTATTATAATTTAATATAGTACCCATAAGTTGAAGCATGCGGAGCGAAATATATTATTATTGTAAGTAAAATTCATTATGTATCATCATAAAACGAATTGGGAGAATTCCATACAAATTGTTTAAAAGATTTTCCAAATCACAATTTGTGATTCACAAACCATCAATCAAAATTACAAACAGTTTCTCTTCATGTAGTAAAGTAAAATAACTCTAAGTAAGTTAAAGCAGCTTTTTCCTTGGTAAACATGTGATGAAGGCGAAAAGCTTTGTAAGAAACAGGATATATACTAGATGAGATGAACATTTTTCGCTGCTCTTTAGGAGGGAACTAGTTGAAGTGATTCTGAAAACATTTTTTTTGTAAAAAATACTTATAAATAAAACTGTCCCATTTTATGAGAAAATCAAATCATGTTTAAAGAGAATACATTATAGCTCGTAGCTCTTGATTAAAATACTATATCTTTACACACTCACCATGGATATAGTGACATTAATTCCTAAGTTTCCGTTTTCAGCGAATAATTGGGCAATAGAGGTATCGAAAACTGGACAGAAATGACAAAGAAAAGTAGTAATTAGTTGAATTATTAAAGGCTGACACCAGTTGTATTATTACAATGTGTACTATTTCTCACTCACCTAGGCAGTCGGAATTTAATATAGCAGAAGCGACTCCTGAAACAAATTATTACAATTGTTAACAAAATTCTTTCCACATTGTTATGTAAATTTTCACTGATTTTGTGAATATTTTACTCACCTTCATGAATCGATCTAGGCGTAGCTTCCCTAAATTAAGATAATGAAAAATACAGGACAAATTAATAAAATTATTGACATCTATCCATTTTAATTTGACACTATACACACAAATATGTGTGTATAAATGTCCAACAATTCACAGTGATAATATCAAATTAGACACATGTCAAGTACCAGGTCAGTCGACGCCGAGGACCATTCAGTTCCAATCTATAAGGAAAACCAGTCAAAATACCATAAGTAATCATTTACTCAGTATTTATAAGGAGCATAAATCAGCATAACCAACTCAGACGCATATATAAAAAAATCTAAAGAAACATTGTCAGAATTACCGGTAAGCAAATTTTTCTGCTTGTTTTCTTGTTCCAATTAACTGGACTATGGCGAAGAACTGCTGCCCTTCATTCTTGTCTTGTTTTTCAAGTACAAGCATAAAATGATGATTGAAGCATGACTGCATCATTACCTGAAAAGTATAAAAGTTTCATATATTGTTATTGTTTGAACTACGTTTCATACGTTCTAATAAAAAATTATTTAATAATAATTTATAATGATCTCAATTTTGTACCCAATCAACAGCACCCGGAAGATTTATATCAGCTGTACAAAATCAGTCAAATTTTATTACTTTTGTACTTTATAGTATTCGACATGCAATAATAACGATTTATAAAGACACTTACTAGCTAGGAACACAATGTCCTCCCCTGTAAAAATAAATTAGCAATTCATTAACAATTTTCACTACTATGGATTTAGTCGAAAAATTCAGTATATGATGATGAGGGTATTTTCGAAAGGATTATTGAATTACCTTGCAATGTTGTTATCGATTTATGGGAAACCATAAGATGAGGCATCACCTTTACAAAAGATATTATTGGATAATTTGTTAAATGTGGTCAATACTAAATCTTTTGACACTTGAACAATTTCGGGTATTTAGACAAAATACAAGACCACAACAATGTTTATACGTAGTGAAAGTTTTACATGTACGTACCTGTTCAAGCCCCCCTTGCCATTTACAAGAGGCCCCAGGACAAGGACACACATATGGACGATATTCGCAGATATCCTCATGCTCAGTTTTTTCAGTGTGTAAAAGGAGAGTGGAACAACCACTCGCAGAGTATTTACATGGAAAGAATACAGTATTGGCAACTTTTTCCATTGCCAAATTTCTTATATTACCTGAAAAGAAGTCAAAAGTATTTTTACAGTCAGTATCGTCATGAATTAAATCGTGAAGTGAAACCAAATGATCAAAAAAGATTTGTACCTAAAGGCCCTCGACAAGTAGGGCAACAGTTTAGCTGAAAATTTTTTAAAAAGTACAATGATAATTTAGAATTATACATCCTTTAGATTGTTACGTAAAACCTCCTTACAAGAAAATAATTATACATATTGTAAGTTTGTGTAAAATATACACAACGTACTTTTGGCCTGCAAACTGAACAAACAAGATGACCAGCCTGAAATTTCAGAAAATTGTAAAAAAACAGTTTGTAATTTTAATTATTGCCAATGTCAATACATTTTGATATATAAAAAATATAGATGATAGTAAAATTTAATTTACCTGGCATTGGTAAATTGGCGGAAGTACGTAGTCGAAGCAAACTGGACATTCAAAGAAGCTTGCTAGATCCTAAAGGAAAATGAATTAAATGATTATTTAATTGACACCACTAGTATTTCAAGATGTGTACAATATTCAAAAAACTTACTGCAGGTGATATATTTCCCATATTATTCCGTCGGTTTTTAGTCTGGACACAAGGTAAATTAAACCATTTAACATATTATTTTAATAAATACAATAATTAATTAATTACTCACCACTGTTTGCGTTCCGCTCATGTTGGAGCAGCACTACCTATTTTACAAGAATGAATAAAAATATTTTAGTTACTAGTTAAATAGTAAAAGAAAATGTATATTTTTGTTCTGATGGTACTTGTAGCAAGTTGTCAACTTTGCCCTGGACAGTCGTTGTTTACACTTTGTGAGATGATGATTACTAAAGGTGATTTTAAGCTTAATGTTCTGTTAATTGAGTAGAACCAGATGACTACATGAAGAGAGAAGGGAAAATTTGTCACACACACTCATTTAAACCACGTTCTGGTCCTATTTTCTAGACAACAACAATTAGATAGCAGCAAAGAAAAAGGCTTTGCAGCATCATATATCGTGTCTAACAGACTTGACTGATTAGTCATGTTTGTTCTTCCTTTGATCAACATTAGTTAATTCTGTCACTTTTGTTTTCATGATTACGTAACGTTGATTAGTGTTGAACTGGACTGGACGACAGTTATCACTCTGATGTCAACTTTTGATGATCCAAAGGAGCTCTAGTTTGCGTCACTACGAAACACGATCAATTAATTACTATTAAAATATTAATTCGACAAACTTCTTATTCACAGACGAAATCGATTGGTATGATGATCACTCTCGAGAATGAATAACATTCGAGTAAAATAGAGTTGACACACTGATTTTTCTTTTAGAAAAAAAAACAAATCTTACTAAGATTAATCTTAGTTACATAATAACAAAAAGTAACAAAAGTCACAATTGTTGTTGTTGAATCGACTTTAACAAAGAATGATGGTCAAAAATTTGGAGAATGATACAACACTAAAACGGAAATCAACATTTTATGTGGAGGAATAAATAAATACCTCACATTTCAGTATTTAAGTCTTGATGTTTCGTGACTATTTAATTTAATTGTAGCTCTGATGAGGCCAATAGAAAATGCACTTCGGCGACAGACAGACCTACAGACTCTGTAGAGCCTGGTCCATCAGGAAAATATGCACAATAGACTACGTACAATATTAAATACCTTTTTTTATAAAAAAAAAAATATTCAGTCAAAAGCCCCCCAACAACTTCATTTTATGTTCACTTGAATGTTTGGAGGGAGTGGGAGGAGAGGCTAGCAAACCAATGGTGGCAGTCCTCTACAATGTACATACTATAGTAAGTATGAAGAGCAAAATCAGTTTTATCATGATATCACTTCCGTTATTTACAAAGGAGACACGCTCTTGTACCTTCGCAATCGTAATGCAATTGCTAGTTTATGAAATATTTCCCACACACTCACTATTCAGTTGAGTATTATGGATTGTAGTTCAATGCTACTTTTAATACATAATTTAAGCCTCATGTGTGTGGGAATGGGATTGGGATTGTACACTTAAACTTCTACCATGAATAATTATTATTGTACCATCGATTGATGACTCTCTTGTCCAAGTTTTTGCCAATTTTCAGAGAACCCTTTCATTTATTTAACAATAGAAAGAGTTGTTTCAAACATCCAGTATAAATGGCAACTGTATAAATTATACAGTGTAATAATATTATTATTAGTGGTTTATTCAGAAAATTAAAAAATTATACTGAGTGTTGTAGTCCATTTGCATATTGAAACGCATCACTCTGTTCATAATCACAAATGTCCAAAGCAACCAGCACACTTTCCTTCACTACTTGCTTAGAGTCGTTCAAATATTTTTCCAGGATTTGTCGAGCATCTTCCGTCCCAATTGCACCCAATGCTTCTGCACATTCGTGGCGAACCTATGGATTACACAAACAAGGTTATAGAGGAATGTCATGTAATTATGAAAGCGAATGTATGTTACAAAACTTAAATACCATTTCATTCTCATGTAAATTTGCAAGATTTTCTGCAAGTGCCTCTGTAGAATCTGGACTCTGGAGTTGACCCAAAACAAAAGCAATTTCATGACGAAAAAGTGCACTAGACGAGTCTTTCAATCCTGTTCAAAAAAGTCAAAATTTTTAACCATTTATCCCTGAGGTATTATATAAGGAACTTATATATTAAAATAATTAAAATACCTTCACAAAGGACTTCTACTGCCTGCTTGTTTCCAATATTTCGAAGAGTGAACATTGCTTCATACCTCCTATAAAGTGTTTCTTTTGAATTGATTAGAATGTCCCTTAATTCAGCAATATTTTGAGGATCTGAAATTTCCCTATGCTTCATGGGGAAGGCAGGATCATTAGTTGAATAGGTGACTACTCCAGAAGCTTTTGCTGGGGACGTTGTTGTCGTTAATGACAAATTTTCAATTTTATTCAAGGCAATCTGACAAGTCTCAGCAACTTCTTGACAAGGATCATTAGCGTATTTTGACAAAACTTCTTTGGATAAATCCCCACCAATATTACCCAATGCTTCTCCTAAAATTATAGACAACAGTTACATATTAGTAAAATCACAATGTTGTATTTAATGATTAAATTTTAATCATGTTTTCATTAAAATACTATTTATGCACCTGCTTCATGTCGCACCATTGGATCTTCGTCAACATTTTCCAAAACAGAACTTAATACGGGAATAGCATCAGACTTTCCCATCTGACCCAAGCAATATGCCAATTCATGCTTAAGAAGAACTGAGGGATCTGTGAAGACATCTCCAATCAACTTAACTGCAACTGTATCAAAAAAAATGAAACAGGTCTATAAGAACTTCTTATTAAGTCTATTGAATTGAACAGGCACAAGCAACGAACAACGTGTTATTTGTAATCTCTTACCTGCATTATTAATATTTCGTAGTGTAAATAAAACTCTGAATCTCTCAGCCATCGTCACCTTAGGGTCCTTCAGTTTAGCACCCATGGACAGAGTTTCCTCGTTTGATATCAACGTGGCCATGACTAAATTGACCGATGACTGAAGTAAAAAAAAATATGCGACCTGCACCCGTCTTCCCGCCGAATCCTTGGCTCTCTTGCTAAATCTTCTCTCATGAGTTATAAATAAACATGAAAAAACTATCAATTCACGAAATATTTACGCTTTTTACAAATTAAAGTTCATGCGATAAAATTTATTCAAGAACATTGTAATTGTGATACATAATTTACTGAACAAGAATAAATCGAAAATGTTGATTATTTTTATTTATTTGTCTGGGAACGCGTTTTTCGACGAGAATTTCGACTTGGACCAACTTCTCCATCCAACTCCTCACTCGCTTGTATCATGGCTTGAGTATAAACCCCTACATCTTCGTATTCAACATCATCATCACAGAAAGAGTCCTAAAAATTTAAAAAATGCATTCTTGAAATATTCCTTTGAAAATTGAAAGTAAACAAAAAATCATTCAGAATTCATATTATCTTAAACTTACATTTTCGTAACCGTCTGCCAAGTTATCCCAATATTCGCTGTGTTCAGGAGGAGATGGAATCACCCTACCCTTGTTTGGAACGACATTCTTGACAGATTGTAAATACATTGCTTGTTGCTGCCTACAATTGAATTGAAAATCCACAATGAATCAGTAAATAATTCCAATTACATGAAAAAATACTTTTTAATAAGGTATACACTGAATGACTTACGAGCTCGAGACACAGTCCTCTTCTTCGTCACCTTCATTTTCATCATGAACAACGAATGAATTAAATTCATTTGGATTGTCATCTTCTTCCATTTCCGTATTTGAGTTACTGGTATCGTTGTCAACCCCAGCC